>VXAZ01002670.1:744369-813998 GCA_013399875.1 Gymnorhina tibicen | reverse complement strand
AAAAAAAAAAAAAATAAAAAAGACCGTAAGTTTGGTTGTGTTTGATATAAAAAACCCCCACAAACAAATCCCGCTGAGCCCGTTCTGCAAACATGCTGAATTTATGAGGATGAAAGGCGAGGCAGGAAAAGGTCACGCCTATTAATTTCAATCCTCGTGCAAACCCAGCGTATTCCACACTTGCCTTGTAAGATTTGTGGCATTTGGGTAAATACATTTGTATTCCTTCCGTGCTATTTACAGTCTCCATGCCCTGCACTGCCAAGTGCATTGCAAGTGGGATCCTTTGCAATTCTGATGCACTTCAGTTAATTCAAACATGATATTTTAGGTTTCTAATTTACTATTTCTGTCACATTAGCTCTGTTTAACTTGGTGAAATCCTGTATAATTTGACAGGTCTGTTGATAGGACTGGACATTTTTATGCTTTCCACTATGAATTTGTATCTTGACGTCGCAATAATCTGGCAAAATCCTGTGATATTTGAACAATTAGAAGAACTTGAGAGGGGCAGGGCACCCCCATCCCATTAGCACAGCTCTTTATGACTTCAGCCACAGGATGGGGAGAGGAGCTCCTCACACTGCCAGCCCTCTCCACATCCTGTCCATATGCACCCACAGTGAAAATGGGAAGAAAAAAAGTCTTCTTTCATCTTAGGGTAAAACCCCGTGCCTGGCAAGCTTCTGTGTGAGCGCAGAGAGGAGAGAGAGCCCAGCACAGCACAGGCTGGTATCAGCAGGTTCATCTGAACAGCCTGAAACCAGGTTCACGTCACTCACGGGGACAGGAGAGCGTCTGGCCACCACAGGCAGGATATTGTCCCTCCGCGTTTCCTCACCGGCTGTGGCAAGAAATCAATCGTGGACGAGAGGATTTACAGGCAGAGATAAAGGAGTTTGGTGTTTGTGGCAGCGGGGAAGCTGTGGGAGAAGGAGGGGAGAGCAGATCCCTGTGGGACCAGCGCGGGGACCCCCGAGCCTGTAAAACAGCAGAGCTCAGGTTCATAACCACGTTGTGAGCAGGGAAAGCACCACAGCAAGGTCACGGAACGAGGGGTGTGGGGATGTGAGAAGCATCAGTGATTCCTGGGGGCTGTGCAGCAGCCCTGTGGCTCGCTCTGCACGCAGAGAGGCACGGATTTGTCACCTCGCCTTCCCTGCCAAGCCCCTGCTGCTATGGGAATGTCTGATGGCTCAGGAGTGAGCACCACAGGAAGGGAGACACTGGATACACCCGGGTGGGAAGAGACTCGGTGATGAGCTTAAGAGGTAATTAGGGATGGCAGTACAACACTAATCCTTTAAGTGGGCACGGATGAGTCGATGTTCATCAGCTCTGCTTGCACGAGGTGGGACATGCTGCTGAGGAAATGCTGCTGAGGAAATGCTGCTGAGGAGGAATGTTTTCCTGCTCTGCCTGCACCAGGGTTCACTGGTGAGGACTCTGACAGCATACGAAGGTGAAGTAAGAGCTCCTCCAGCAGCTGATGGGGCCGTCCATCACTGCTGCAGGCAGCAGGCACGGTGGGATGATGTCTGTGCTTGGGGAATGCTCTCGTTAGCACGGGGAGGAGCAGCTGAATGAGGCACTAAAATGAAAATCTGAACACTAATTACACCACTCCCTGATATAACAGTACCACCAGCAATTTGCTGTTCCATCTTCATTTGCTAAACACCAAGCCCACGCTCATTAACTGGGGATATGATCCAGCCAGCAGCACAAACAGAGCAATTTTACTTGGGTGAGTGTATCCATTGATTTCAATGTCCTCTGCTCCCGTGCCTGCAGAATTGGATACCAGAGACACAATCTGGGGCTAACTCCAGTCCTATAAAACATCCCCTATCTGAAGACAGCCTCCCAAGATCAAAACCACCTCAGTTCTGCTGCAGAAAAATCTATATGCACGTGGATTCAGACCTGGTTGTGTATTATCTCATTTGATATTGAATTTTTCCGAATGAGCTTGCAACTATTTACAGGTTCTCAGTTCAGGGCTGGAGAGAGGGATTGGAACTGGTAGGGCTATGAGTGGTTTGGGGCTGCATCGTAAATCTAAAGCGACTATGAATTAAACATTGATGTTTTTGCAGCTTTACTGACTGTCCTGTGAGTGAATCTCAGAGGTCAATCAGTTTTCAGAGGTGACTTCCCTCCCACAACCCCAGATCAGCCCCATCCCCATGAGCTGCAACCCCACTAATTCATGCCACATGACCCTACTCAGTGGTATTTACACCTTGAACTTGTTCTGGAGCAGATGCATTTACAGGCAGGGAGGTGCAGCCCAGCAGCCTCAGTTGCAGATGAGCAATTCTGCTGCTGGTGCCTCATCAAGAACATCAGATCTGTGCCCTAAACACAGCTCCTGTGGTTGGTGCTGATTAGGAACCTCAGTGGGGTCAGGCTGGCAAGAGGAGTTCTCCCCTTGCAGATCCTCCACATGCAGCCACTCGTGGGGGTTTGATTTGTCCTCCAGTTCAGCTCCTGGCAATTCTCTGCAGGTTTTGTGCCTGCGAGTCGCTCTCCTGCGAGGGAATCTCAGCCCTGCAACGCGCAGAGCTGGAAATTCCGTCAGAAACAGAACCTGGCGCTGGTGTGGATACAGGAATTCCAGAGCCCAGGCTGTGGGGAAGAGTGGATGAGAGATCCAGGTGCCCTTCCCAACCCTTTGTGTGAAGACCTCGTTCTGTGGGACCAGACTGGAGGACGGTCTTTGCACTGCTCCGGGGAGAAGCAGGATGTTCATTTTTGTGGCACCAGGTCTTGGCTGTCCTATGAAGAACTTGGGGGTCCTGGTGGCTCCTGGCTTGGGAGTTCTACTCAAGGGCTCTGGGCCTCACCCAAATGACAAATTCCCATCTGCATTAATATTCTCTTTTTTGATTGAATCAGTGACCTGTAAGGAAGGATTCATCATGAAGACCCTTCTCTAATAGAATTAATTCAATAGGTCGTGCTTCACTGAAAAATAATTTTTCAAGGGGAAAAGGCCATTTTAATTACATTTATTTCAAGTTTTATCCAGGGTGTTTTAAACCTCTTGGTCTTAATGCTGTGCTAATTCTTTTCCTCCCAGTTTTTGTTGTTTTCTTGAGTTGATGTTGTCATTTTGGCTTCCACAATGAAGATCCAGAAGGAAGCACAAGGTAGACACCAAAACCAAGCCAGGGAATCTACTTTTAATTTGCTTTTTTCTCACCCTTCTGGTAAACCTAAAGACCTGAAATGTTTAATTCAACTGCTTTGGCCTCTTAACTGTGGTGATTCTGTAATAAATATTAGCCATGAGCAGACCAAAGTAAAGAAGTATCAGAGGAAAATTATCAGATGTTTTAACAACCTGATTCCATTTTCCAAAGAGAACTAGGAGCTTCATTGTCATTCCAGTGAGATTTATATCTCCATGCACCTATTTTTAGTTTCCAGGAGCACTTGATCCCATTATTCTTCAATGCAATTTAAGCTTCTAAATCACTACAACATTAAAAAAAAAAATCTAATTTAATTTCTCTCTGCTCACCTTACCCTCCCCTCACTTTCAGCCCCAAAGAGAGGTATGGGAATGACTGACAAGATTCCGAGTCAGCCAGGAACAGCCAAATGAAGAGTTCTCCACCCAGCACCTCTAATTTACTATTTCATTAGAAATGATGGCAATTTGATACAAAATAATCCTTGTTCAAAATAATTCCTTGTTCGAAACCCCTTGAGAAAACATCTGAGAGAGGGCTCTGCAGGTGAATTAAATCTCAAGAAATGAAGGGAAGCTATTTTACCTCCTGCAAATCAATCATGTGGCTGTTTAAAAGGTCATTTGTATGGAAGTGGAAGTTTTTAATGTCCCTGTTTAAAGGCAGCAACTGTTAAATGCAGAGGCAGAAGTCCAGGGAACTCTTGAATACCAAAAAAAAGAAACCACTCAGAGCCTTCTCTGTATGAACCAATTACCTGCTGATTCCCCAAATTTAATGAATTATTAAAGAGAATCAAAGATTGATGGGATTTACTTTCACCCATTTGAGCTGGCAATAAAAATACAGAGTTTCCCTTTCCAGGAATATTTCAGAACCTGAATTTTTAAAGCGGTTTTGCTCTGAAGTCAGACGTGGCTGGAACCGGTCACAGCAGTGGGGTTTAGCTGCGGTAACAGGAGGTCAAAATGGGATGGGGACTCCCCCTCCCAGTGCTTCATTTTCGGTGCAGCGGGAAAAAACCACGGGAAACTTCCAACCCTGCTCTGCCACCTGGGCAAGAAAACCTTCCACCCCGGCTGAAACCAGCGCCAGCAAGGACTCAGGCCTTGATGCAAACTGAAAATATTAAGAATTCCTCTTCAAAGGCAATATTCCTCCCGCTGAGCACATTCTGCCTCCTCTGCTTCCCCCTGGTTTTGAGCCGGACAGGCTGAATTGAAGTCCCAGTCCTGCGGAGAAGTTTTATCCCCGCTCCAGCTAAGGAGGACACAATTCCCGGGAGCAGAAGATCACAGCCAATTACAGCTTCATCGCTGGTGCTGCAGCTGGGAAGGGAAATCTTGCCCAAATATCCAGGCACGGCTGGATAAAAGACTCCTGAAACCATTCAATTCCCAGCAAAATAGAGGTGGGTGTTTACAGAGGCACTGGAAAGCTGGGGAAGGTGATAGGAGAAGGAGCCAGGGTTTTATTTGCATTATTTCATTCTTGTGCAAACCCAGCAAAATAGAGGATTGACCCTGAGTGAAAGGAGTCTCTCAGCTGCAAATTCAGTGGAAAGTTTATTTCCGAGAGATGCAGCTTTTACCTGTGGAGGATTTTAGCCCCGTTCAGTGTGAGCTCCTTTATTACTGAATCTCTCCCAAAGATTGAGCAATCCTTTCAAAAGGAGGCAATTTTGATGGTGTTTAGAGCAAATTTCAGCTTCACTTGGCACGGATGGGAACTTCAGTGGCTTCTCATGAGGCCAAACTCTGAAGACTTTTTATGTTTAGATGGCTTTTTATGTTTAGATGTTTGATGGCTCTGTATTACTAAATTTACAAAAATAAAACAAAAATTGAGGAAATCATGATTTTTCCTCGATTGCAATTATTCTGTACCACCCCTAGAAGGAAAACCCAGAAGTGGAACATTAAAATCCCCTTTCAGGGACCAAATTCAGACAAGGTTATGAGCCTGTATTACACGTTAGACGTGTGAGTATTGATCTTAATTAAACAAGTGTGATACGGGAAGAGATCAAGGGCTCCCCATCCCTCAGAGATAAATTAGAGCTCTTACTGAAGATAAAGTGCTTAATCCATCTTGTGCAGGAATTCCTGCAGCTTGCCCACAAAGGACCACAGGAATCCTTTGGAAGGAGGTGGTTCTGCTGCTCAGCTGGAGCTGAAACACCAAACAAAGGATGTGGCAGGCTCTGAGTGATTCCCAAGGCAGGCACAGACCCACAGAGAAGCAGGAGAATACATCAGCAAAAAGAAAGGAAAGGAGAGAAACCCCTGAGAGCTGAAATTCTCCAAAAAAAAAATTAGAAGACAGCTACAGAGGGCTTAAATAATGTCATTTTTTGAATCAGCAAGGAGTGGTGCCAGCAAAAAGGAAGAAACTCAGAGGGATTTCTTTTATTTCCATTCCTTTCCCAGACAATATCTTCTTCTCCAGTTCTTGGTGTTTTTAAATAGTTTTCTTTGAAGTTGGGCAAAGCAGACTTGCCATGAACTGTAGCAGAGAAATCCAAGGGATGGTGCTTGAAAATGAAACATCAGTGGGATAAAGACGGAAAAACTTGTATAAAACTAATTATTTTTTGATATTCTAAAAAACTATCAATTATAAACACATCTGCCACCAGCCTTCCTGCCCTTCCTTCCCCTTTTCCCTCAAAATAAAAGTTATTTTTTCATTTACAAATGAATGGGTTGCAGTTTCTGCCGGTTTATGCCTTGAATTCCCACATCTGAGAAATCTGGACAAATATTCCCCCATCAGTTGGGAAAACTCGAGAGAATTCACCACCACAGTTAAAAAAACAACCCAAAAACCAACAAGAAAGCTGCCTTGTCCCAGAGCGTGAGGCTCAAGAAAGAAGGTCTGGCCGTGTATGGAAGAGATCAAAAAATGCCTTTATCTCCAATATGAGATGTAAATCGGATTGGACATGTCTGGGTTGTCATTGTTGGCTATTTTTAGGGCAGGAAATTAACCCAGAGACCCCTCTAATGTTCCCATGGGGCACAGGGAAGTTGGTCCCGGGGCTGTGGCTCCACATTCCGCCTGCGCCTCCAACTTCCATTGCAGTAGTTTCCCCCAAAACGGAATTCAAAGAATGAATTATGAAAAAAACACCTTATCAAGAGTGGTTTTATCTCCCAGCTTGGTCTCTGGTGGAGCTCTGGGGTGGCTGACCTGTGTGAGAGAGTTTTTCATTGAGAAAAGACATTTTTCAGTGCTTTTGGAAGAAGCCCTGATGTTCCATCCGAGCTGGCACGGGCTGAAGTGATGGAGAAATCTTAGAGGACTTCAGTGGATATTAAGCTGGAGGAGAAAGCACCTAAAAATACTGCAGCTTGACAAAAGGATCCTTCTTTTTTCAGTTGGAAAAATGGCCTTAAACTGGGACAAATCTCAGCATGGAGCAAGGTGAATCTCCTGGCCAAACGTTCAGGGAACAAGAGTCACAGAGCGGAGGCAGCAGAGAGTCAGGCCATGGCAATGGAAACAAAGAATAAAGTCTGAGGAACCTGAAGAGATGTTGGCTGAAAAATTCATCAAAAATTCATCAAAACTACCAAGAAACTTTCACACACACAAATTAAAGAAAATGCTCAACTTCAGAGCGATTTTGGTTCTAATCAGAACCAAGAACATCTGTGAGGTACAGAAGCAACTTTTCTTTTTATCTTCCCATAAAGGAATTATTTGTCACCCCAGCGTTGCGTCTGTCCGTAAGAAACCAGGCTGGGAAAAGTATCAGTGGTGTTCCTCATGGAACAGAGTAACAAGGAAAAGGTTTCTGATCAATTCAGCCCACCTGAGATATTGGGCCACGTGCAGCACGCGTTTTCTTAAACCAAACTGGAATTGGATTTGACAAAATGAGGTTTGGGTGATCCAAACTGAGTTATGTGGCAGGGCAGGCAGGCACTGGGAAAGGACACAGAAGTGGGAATGAGGAAATGACAGGAAATTTCCCCGTGTGTATCAGCAGCCACAGTGCAGGGGTGATAAAATCCCTTTGTTCTGCTTCCTAAATGCAGCATCTCAACGATTTCCCTCCAAATGACACCGAATTTTGGAGAAACCCACACTTTGAACTTGCAGGAAACGGCATCAAATCAAGCAGTTGTGCTGGAATCTGCCGGTTCCAAATGGGAATTGCTCTTTTACTTTTCGATAATTAAATGTCGCATTTTAACCCCAAATCCATCTGACTCCGCAGTCTTGTTCGCACACAAGCAGATGGTATTTTAGTTGCAAATAAATGTGACTTCTCTTCAGGATGTTTCATTCGGAAATATAAAAAGAGGCAGAAGAAAAATTTTTGTTTCCAGAGCTTTAACTTGAGTTTGGACAGGGTGGAAGCGAGCAGAAGAAAAATTTGTGTCCGAATTCTTGTCGGGGTCTGGTTTTGCACACTCACAGAGCTGGACAGGTCCCGTATTTTAATCCAGGAAAAGTGCCACATCCACTCACTTTTTGAGACCTTCAGGGACTCCATCACTTCCCTGGGGTGTCTGTCCCAATGTTTAACCCCTCCTCAGAGAAGGAATTTTTTCCTGATATCCAACCTGAACCTCCTCTGGTGGAACTGGAGGTGGTTTTGCCTTGTCCTATCCATCCTCAAACCTGAGGTGTCCCCTCTTTCCTTTGGAGCCTGGACCAAGAGCACTCATTGTCCTCCTGGGAAGAGCTGGAGGAAGGAAATTGAATTTCCACATCCCATTTTCAGCCTCTTTCTGTTCCCCTTTCTCTCTTAGGTACTTTGATTGCAATCCATTCAAAGTATTCCACCCCTAAATCCAGGTTCTATTCAGGCTCTGGGTAAACATTAGGCTGAACTAATCAGAGCCACCAACAATGAGCAGTTACTCACTATTTTTATATCAACATGTTACGAATAGACACAAATAATTTCATATAAATATGGATACACCCCCACATTCACCACGAATGGAGGAAAAACCCTTTTAAAAAATCCTTCTCATTTTGCAAAAAGTTTGAGAAAACACCAGGTGTCATTTTGCTTTCAGATGTTTTTGTGCTGTCAGAGCTCTTTTCCTCCGTGCAGTCATACTATTTTTTCAGATGAGAGGACAGGCAGCATTTATCTTGCCCGCCCCTCCCGAAATCCAGGCGACACAGACCCATCTATCTGCTCGGCGAGAGCACCAGCGCTGCTGCTTTATTTCTTTTTGCAGCGTCCGTTCCGTCCCTCGAATTTAGCCTGTCTGGGAGAGAACCCTACCAGGGAAAAAAATGCTGCATCCGGATAGATGGGGACAGTTTTGCTCCGCACGTTTCCACAGACGTCGTTTCCCATCAGTTAATTGGAGGCAACGTTCGGGGGCCTTCGCGTTGAGGGTAAGAAGCAACGACAGCCCGACAAAAGGAGGTGACAAACTGCATCATGCGCCAATTAGCAAATCTCACCCTGCTGCTGTTTGGGGCGGATGAAAGGCAGACCCACTTTGAAGTGATCTGGTTTGGCGCGGGGAAGTTACTGCAAAGATGATTTTTCCACCCTCTGAGGCAGTAACTCAGGCCTGGAAATGCCTGTAAGGAGGCCTCACAGGGATCGCTTCCTTCTCAAACCTTATTTTCGTGTAGGGACTGAGCATCCCATGCTCCTTTTCCCTTTGGAGACCCAGTGAGGCTGCAGGGAGGTGGGAGCAGAGGAGGGATGCTGTGCCAGGCACTTCATCACTGATGAAATCAGGATTTATGGGGGTGCCAGTCCCTGTCCGTCTTAAATCTTGGCTGAAACAAATTGGGAAGGCAAAGGAGAGCTACCAAAGTAGAGCTGCTGAGGATGAGAGTGAGAGACAGCCTGGCTCGGGGTGGGCAGTAATTTATAAAATCAACTGAGGAGGGAGGAAGAGATTTCTGTGCAAAGAGAGCCATCAGTCTCTCCCTCCCAAAACACTTCCTTTGTGCGTGGGGGTTTTTCTGTTTCAGCTCAAAGAGCCAATAAACAGAACTGGAGGCAAGAGAACAGATCTCAGCCAGGCAGCTGAGTGGGTGTTCAGGGTTATAAAGGAAGCTGAAAGCCCATACACGGTATTTATACCACAGCACTGAATCACAGAACCGCCGTCTGCACTTGATTGCTTTGGAAATCAACAATTCACTTCTGAAAATACCCAGACAGACACAAATCTGCTCCGGAAAATAACTGTGAACAGAACTCAGAGTGATTTCAGCTGAAGGAGATCTAACCCGTGAGTTCCCTGGTGATGCTCCATGTCTTTGGGGAGGCAGCGATTTGGGGCACACTGAAAGCAGAACTAAACTGGCACAGCAAGGAGCCTTCTGCTCAAGGAACTTGCTTGAGTTAGCAGGAAGGTGCTGAACCAAGCTCTCCTCGCTGCTCCCAGTCGAATCAATGATTCCAACTCTTTTATCAGGGATGGAAACCAGAACCACTCTGGCTGAAGGATGAATGGGCCGAGGGGCAGGGAGTGATCAATCTGAGCGTGGCTGGGAGGGTGGCTGCACAGCAGCATCCCATCCCTTGGCTTCCCAGCTCGCTCCCATCTCCTGTGCGTCCTGCAGGACATCCACAGGGCAGACTCCTGGGTTTGAACCCGCTGGCTGTGTCCCCACTCCAGCTCTGAGCCCTCCCTCACCCTGCAGGGAAAGGGCTCCTCTGTTTCCTTCCCGGCTTTGCCACCTGGATGGTAAAGTGGGCAGTTCCTTAGAGGGGCACTGGGGCATCGTGTTGCAATATGGAGCAAAAAAAGTTTTCCAAGGAAAAAATTAGGAATAAAAATAGTCAAAATCATTCAGGTAACTATGCAGGGACTCTCCAAGTGGAAGGGGCTTAAAAGCCAGTGAAGCAACACAGGAAAAAAACCATGATTTTAGAGAAGTTTCCCCACAAACCAAAGCGGGACAGGTGCTCATCCTTGTCTGGGGTAACCAAGATCATGAAAAGAAATAATTAAAAAGAATAAACCAAGCATGCAGCTGCATTTCAGCCCTGTTTGCTGCTCTCACAGCCAGCAGAGGATGCACAGAACTTTCCTTTCTGCACCAGCTTCAGCTAAACCTCCCCAGCCGAGCTCCTTTCCACCTCCCAAAGGGGAGAGCAGCCACAGACAATTCATTTTTTATATTTATCTTTTTATAAGAGTCATGCTATAATACGAACTACATTAGAGATCCTTCTTTCCTGGATTTGGGGTTGATCCCACAATATTTCTGCTGTTATCTACATGCACATCCTGTTCAGCTGCCCAATATCACTGTGCAAACAAGCAGTATCCTAAAAGATGGATAACACTTCCCATGTAAAAATATCCCTCCTCTGTTTCTGTTTGCAGAGCTGCACATCAGTTTGTGGCCTGGAAGTTATCTCAGTTAATTTGTATTATAGCTGCGGTGGTTTTGCCATTTTATTACCTGAGAAAAGAATAAAAATTGAATTTCCTATCAAAAGGCCTTTCCTATCTAAAATTGATTGTAGTGAAATGGCCTTTTTATGAATTCTGTGCTTGTGTAAATGTCCTCCCAGCTCGGCGAGCGGAACCTCACGGCCCGGATCCCAAGGTTCTTAATTACATCTTCATTCAGGCAAACACGGCCGGGATCAAAGAGGCTTTGCCTGAGCGCAGGACCCTGGGGTTCGTCCCGGGAGAGCGAGCAGCGCTCGAGCCTCGCAGTAAGCGCCGAGCTCCTCAGCACTTTGTTTGCTGATATCGATTCCTTTGTACCCAAAGAAATTTTTCTGCAAATCACTGGTAAATAATGAGGAGTGGGAGCACCCAGAGTTCCGACCCTGCGCCAGAGAGGAAAAGCTTTGCCCGCTCCTTTAAGTAGTGGTGGAGTAGCAGCACAGTGATTGTTGTGGCCCTACAAGAGATTGCATTCTGCTGTTTGTGAGTGGCTGCAGTCATCTCTCATTGATTTTGTTCCCTTCCTCGAGGTACATTCACACTTAATCTGCAGAACTTGATCTTTCTAACAGGAAATAAAACCTTGGAGCCCCCACCTCCCCTTTACCACGCCGCTGTCATATTGATTTTGAGTTCCTGAAGCAGGGGAAGGAGGAAAGGCAGATCTGCAGAAGCCAAACATTTTATGAGCAGGATATACATAAAAATAATCAGAACGGTCAAATCACCCCATCTCAAAACATTCTCACTTCAGGAAAAAAAAAAAAAAGGAAAAATAAACTGAGTATTTTTTTAATGGTACACTGGTTGTACTCTGCAAACAACACCAAGTTCTCTCCCTCTCCCCAGAGCTGTTTCATGGATACAAAGATTTCTTTTTCTGCCTGGCTTTGATAATTTTTAAACCAAAATTTGTTCTGTCACTTGAAATGGGCTGAGCATTTTCCCACTTTCCCACACCCGAGTTAACGCCAGCAGGAGGGACCTCGGTGTAGATTCCCAGATTAAACACAGCCTTGCGGATGTGGAGGCACCTGAGGAGTTGGGCAGGAATTCATCCCAGTCTCCTCTTCTCCCCCTCTGTGGTCAGTGAAGGTCTCCAGTTCTCCACCCTCCAAAATCAGAGACAGACCTTTCAGCTTTGCTGACGAGGATTTAAGTGTGAAGAGCAAAACCAAATTTCATGCAGAGATCAGGTGTGTTTTAAAAAAGGGCAATCCTGAATTCCAAAGGATTTTGTTGGAGGAAATGATGGGCTGACTAATCATTGGAAATTGTACAAATAGTAACGATAAATACTTAGAGAACACAGGCTTAGAACAATCGAAATCTCTCAGTTCTTTGAACACAGAAAATCATTTTGACAGGGAAATGAATATTTGGGGGATGTTTCATTCTGACTTCTTGTACACGAAGCGTTTTGCCCTCCCATTTCATAATTACAGCGGTTTCTCATGGAATTAATCAAATTTTCAAAGAGAGATCACACAATAACAAATATTTCCTGTTGAATAAACATTTTCAATCCCTACACAGCAAAATACAACCCTTTAGGTGGAAAACATCAGTGTTGGGTTTGACCTACAAACCACCTCCCTTGTCTTTCGCAACCTTGCAGTGATCCCAAACCACCTCCACGAACGCCGGGGATAAAACCTCTCCCAGCCTGCGAAATCCTTCTTGTTTCTTCTGCAATTTCCCTCAAACTGCGAAATCCTTCTTGTTTCTTCTGCAATTTCCCTCAAACTGCTCTGCACACCTGCGGCTTGTTCGTTCTGCAGCTCCCCCTCAGCACATCCCCTGCAGAAATATTCCCACTAACCCTGAGCAAACCCAGCCCAACAAAGCCCCGTGCTCTCGGAGAGACCGCGGAGGAGAGGGTTTGTTTATTAGTTTTAAGCTCCGTGTAAATTTGTATAGAGGGATTATATCCCAGAGTCTTAAAATCCTGAATTCTAATGAAGGCCAACCATACGTCATGGGAAAATAAAGACATCAAAAGCTGCCATTTCAGGAGCAGATTTGTAAACATTTTTGATGGTTTCATTAAAAGCCTGCATGGAGACAAACACCATGGAGAATGAGCAAGGAAATATTTACCAAAACATCCAATACACGACATTTCCATGAGCATTAATCCATGTCAAACAGAGCCCTTAATTACATAAAAGCAACATATTCAGGCAACCTCTGTGTCATAAATATTTCAAGTATTACCTCAGTCTGGTAATGCCATTATCCTGAAAGGCTGGCAATGAAAGCACAGGCCACATTATTACAAAGAAAGTTAAAATAATATCATTTTTGGGTGTTTTTACTGCTTCTGAGGAAGCCTCTAGTGTTTGCAGTAATTCAACTCTATTCCCCAAGCTCTGATTTCCTTCTTGACCTCCTTTCCCATTTTTTTATACGTTAATAGAGAGGAATTCACATTGAAGCCACGAGCGTGGGATCAAGGGAGATGGATGGAGAAGGGAGATGGAAAGGGAAACTCCAGGAACACCATCCCTCAGTCCATCCCTCGGTGCCACAGGGGGCTGGTTCCTCTCCAGGAAAAGGCAGAATTCCCATTAAAGCTCTCCAGCTCCTTTCCCCACGGTTCTTTGTGCCAGAAGCGGGGACCCAGCTGAGCAGAGAACCAGGCAGCTGCAAGGAACTCTCTGCTCCCAACCTCATCCAGAGGGGAAATCCAGCTGCCAGGGATGGCCAGAATTTACACAAAGAAGATGGGAGGTCTTTCCCAACCCTAATGACCCTGGGATTCGGGGATTCTCGAACCCCAAATTAACAACAAGCACATCACGTAAGCAGAGTTTTTGTCTCTGAACACACATTCTCTGTCTTTCCCGAGCACGGGGCTGTTCTTTGCTCCTTGAGCTGCCTCAGTGCCCCAGACTCAACGCCCTGAGAAGGAAGAGCTTGTTCTGGGGACAGACGGGACCTCTGTCACGGAACACAACATGATCCCCTCCAGCTTCACTTACAGGTTTTACTTGTCTGCCTGGAATTCACATCTGTCCGTCCCCAGAAGTGATCTGTGATTCAGCTGTGCCATTAGAGCTCCAAGCCTGGAGTTTGCTGCTCTTTCTTTAGAGAAATAACCCCACCAGGACTGCAGGGTGAGGCACATCCATCACTTTGGGTTCCCCAGGCAGAGCCTGCCCCAGCAGCCCAGGCTGAGGGGACTGCAGGGAGGGCCATGGTGGGAACTGGAGCAGCAGGATCCGTGCCTGCTGTGCTGGGAGCCTCCAGCCAGGGAAATCCCACAGATGGGCTGCACTCCTGGCAGCTGCCTGCCCTCTGAGGGGCTGGGAGGGACCTGTCCTGGTTATCTTCTCTCCTTGCTCCCTTCTAAGTGATTGCAATCAGTCATGCCGGGGTTTGGAGCTCCTCGAGCTCACCCTCCCTGCGGTTTGTACAAGTAAGGCTGGGACTGGCCTTTCAAGGGGAGCTCACTCTCCAGTTTTCCTTTATTCTCACTTTTTATTCCTGTTTTTCTTTACTCTGCATCATCTCCCCCCACAGTTTGGGCACCACAGCTCCCACAGTCTCCCCTCCACCGCTGCTGCACCAGCGATGGTTTCCCCGGCAGATTTCCCAGCCAAGTGCCAGGGAAATGTTGTGCCCAGGAATTCTCAGAGCTGCAAACCACCTGGCAGCTTTCCTCACAGTTCCCTCTCTGCTTCCCAGCACTGCTACAGGAGCTGAGCAGATCCTCCTGCAGCTGCAGCGGCCCTGCAGCTCCTCATGGAGCTGGCTGGGAGGATGCAGACACTCACAGCCACCACCTAACAGCACTGAGGAAAGCTCTTGTGCAGCTTCTAACCCAAAATTTGGGAGGTTATTAGAGAAAAGGATAAATCCTCTTTTTTGCCAGAGTTCAAACTGAGGGGTGTTGCCAAATCCTGAAAGTCCTGGCATTAAAATCTGCTCCCCAAATGGGGCTGCTGCAGATTTCAGGGGTCAGGATCCCATCCGTGTACAAAGTATATTCTTAAAAAGCAAAATACAACCCCAAGAATATTTTATCCCAGCTGCTGCAATCTTCACTCTGCCTTTTCTTCCTTTTCAGCCCACAAACAAGGGGATTTTGACCTTTGCTGTTACACAATAAATTTACATCCCTCTGTGCTTGCTCGAGCTGCTTGTGCACTGAATTTCTCCCCTGGCACTTGTCTGAACATCACCAAAAATGTAAAGAATAAATGCCTTTTTTCCTCATGGCTGGCAAGGGTATAAATGAGAGTCTTAAAAACCCAAAACAGAACAAGGAAACCGAGGAAATAGCATCGTTGTAGTGCTGAACCACCAAATAAGAGCTTTGGGAAGGACAGGAGGGAAGAATGGCAGCTCTTTACTGCCCAGGTGAAGTCCCTCCTCAGTTAATATTTTGCTCTGTGTTATTTAACCTCTCCTAAACAGCAGCTGAGCTTTCCACATTGCTCTCCTGTGCTGGCAGAAGGAGAGCTAGGAGGCAATGAAACACTGCTTGATGTCAGCAGTAAAGAAAAAGGATGTTTGTTTACGTGGTCATAACCCACGCAGACCTTCAAGCCCTGTCCTGCACACACAAGTCTCAATTTAAGTGCAGGAGTGGTTCCACTGGTTTTAATTTTAGAGCTGAAAACCAGAAGCTGGCTGCCATTAATGTTGGGAGAAGGTCCCTTGGACACAAGGATGGCAAAATGCGACTTAAATATTGACACTAAATTCCACATAAAGCCAGAAGATATCTTAATTAAAAAAAAAAAAGAGGCAGAAAGCCCTTTTCAAAGCAGCACATTTTCCCCTCTCTTCCCCAGGTGAATTTAGAGGATTGCCTGGGTTTTCACCCACTGAGTGCAAACACCTCCACAGGATTGAGGAAATGGAGTTATTTCTTCAGAGCACTCAGATCTGGGAGTCCTGGCACCAGGGTTTCAGCTCTGATTGAGTGCTAACACCACATCCAGCACTTACAGCAATTTCTGCACTAAAATAAAGGAGTTTATTTGGGCTTTTTTCCCCTCCAGTCATTCTCACTTATGGCTCACATCAAGCTCTACCTGGTTTGCACTGTCTGTGCCCTACCCAGAGCCCCTGCAGGTATTCATCCAAGGAAACCTCTTTCCTCCACTATCTACAGAAAGAAAAAAAGAAATTGAGTATATGAGGTTTTTCCTCAACGCTTTACTAAAATCTTTGGTGAGATTTTTCACTAGAGGCAGGCCCATTTAAAAAAAAATAAAATTAAAAATTAATATTAAAAACTAAATTTCAAAGAAAAAAAGACAAAAACCACCCTATAATCTCCTAAGAATTTTGCTGCCATTACTACTCTGAAAACGTTCCTTGTTGCGTTCTTCACCAGCTAAAGAAAATAATACCCTCCGTTATATCAAACAGATTGTGAAACCCTCCCAGAGCGAGCTTTGCTGCTGTTCCTTTTAACAATGAAGTGTCATTTTGGCAAGGGAATCACTCCTCTCCCGAAATTTCTCTTTTTTAAGTGATAAACACTCCCAAGACTTGGGGAACAATGAGAGAGCAAAGGCTCGTTGGAATCTCATTGTCTCACGCCTCACCCACTCAGAATTAAAAAGAGAAGCCAGTTTCGTTATAAAAGTGTTTGCTTTGGAACACGGTTCCCTCCTTTTCTGCACCAAAGGGGGAGGGATCCGGGCACTGAGTGCAGGAAAGAGTGAAAAAGTTGGATTTTACTTGGGTGAAATGTCACAAACTCACACCCAGGTGGCTTCTGAGCATTTTCCAGCACCTCTGCACACCCCATGGGAGACGTCGAGAGGGAGAAAAGAGAAAATAAGATTTTAACAAGTTCCAGTTTTTTAAAAGATGCTGCTCAAATATTCAAACAGAAAACAATACAACTCCTTATGAGATAAAGCAAATCATGGCAATTTCCCCAGGCTGGTTAATTACGTGTGAGACTGCAGAAAAGAACATCAAAATTAAGTTTTAATTAAAGCTATGAGGCAGATGATGATATTCATTGATAGAAATTGATAATTAAATAATGCTGTAATTATTATTAATTGCTTCCCTGACTGTTCTTCTCCATCTGATCATTTTATTGAACTCTTCAGAATCTGGTTTCTTTTCTTTAGTCTGTCTGTTCGTCTTTGAAGCCTTTCTGATGTTGCTGCTTCTTCAGCAAAACTGAGGAGCAAAACTTGTCCTTAATAAAAATCCAATGAAGCAAAATTTAATTAAATTTCACTGGTACCAACAGCATTAAAATGGAAATGAAATTTCACATTCAAATCACCAGTTTAACGAAGCCCACGTGCAAGTTGGAACTCAGACACTTAAAATCCTTCAGACTATTCCTGCTGGAAGCAGCAAGGAAATGATGGAATAAATCAAGGAATGGATGAGAGCAGGACAGAAACAGAAACTTGTGGTGTTTTCTCTTTGGAAAGAATAAGGATTTCTTGTAGTTTCATCAATGGGTTTCTGAAGACTTTAATTCTGTTTGCTGAGGATATTTCTGAACCTTATGGACCTGAAGTTTCAGTAGCAACGTCCTTCATCGCATGGTATCGTGCAGATAAAAATGTAAATTAATAAATGTATGATAAAAGCATAAATTAAAACATAAATTACTAAATTGCACACATGCACTGCCTCATTTACCACATCAATACCCATGAGTCAAGGACATCTACGATGAGGAAAAGGGGAAGGCAAAGAATTTTTGCAAGAAAATTATTCTTGGATGCAAATCAAACCCAGAATCAGCACTAAACACACACAGGAGAATCTGGAGAACCCAGAGGAGCAGTTTAGGCTAAACTTTGTAATTATGTACAGAAAAAAAGAATTCCTCCCAGGCCCATCTTCCTGTGTTCATGTCCTTTCCACAGGAATAACCCCACAGATCTACTGATCGTGGTGTACCCATAAAAACAAAGTATTGTCATTTGCTCTTTCTCCTCCCCAAAACAAAACCACACCCGAGTAAAAGGCAAGAGAGGTTTCAACCACGAGCTCCCAATGTATTTTTCACCTCATGAAAACACTTTCCCGGGGTTGCAAGGCGGGAAAACCACTCCATGTTTTATGTGGAGCAGTTTCCTCCTTGACAAAACTAGCAGCAGGTTTCACATCTTTTTGCACCAAGGGAAACCAAAACCGTCTTGGCACCATTAAACCCTCGCCCAGCTGTAAAACCAGAGAGCAGGCTGGCAGTCTGTGTTTAATCAGATTTACTGAATTAGCTGCACGTTGCCATCAGTGCGTTACTGTCGTTATCCAAGGAGGGGGCTCTGCTCATGGGAGGTGTTTCACCACCCGCGACCTCCCGGCACTGCCTGGTGCCAGAAGTGCTGGGAAGGGGTGCCAAGGGTCCTGCTGGCGGTGCAGAGCACGATAAATACATTGTTATATTGGGCTGTACCTCAGGAGGAGCCAGCAGCAGCCGTAGCACCACTGCTGGTTTCCACCATGGACACTGAATAACTTCTCCCACCATTTCTTGCTGGAATACTCCTCTGCTCTGAGTTAGCCACCCACTAGAGGTTTCCTGGACAAAGAGGGCTCAACCAAATGCAAACCCTCTGAAGGTGAAGCAGAGAGGCTTTGGCAGTGGAAGGAAACCTGGGGGAATTGTCCATGTGGTGATGAGTTGGTTTGGGGTTAGGGTTAGGGCTGGAGCCCAGGTTGGCAGTGCCCAGGTTCTGCTGGGAGGGCAGGGCTGGCACCAGGACAGGCCTGAGGGTGAAGGAGTGGGATGGATCCTCACGGAGAGCTCCTCACCCTTTTCCCCAATGTCATTTTGTTAAACTCTCGAGAGAGAAGGTGCCCTGACTGAAGAGACAGCCAGGAGAAGGTTCCAGTGCTGGGCTGTGCCAAGCTGGATCTCCAGCAAAGCCATTTAATTTTATATAATCTGTCTTAGCAAGTCCCTTTTGTGCTTTCCCATGTTCTCAACCAAGGATGCAACTCATGAGAGCAAAACCACGCAAAGCAGCCCTTTCTAATTAGTCTTTAGAGCAAATACATGGAGGCATTTCCCTCAGAGCTTCTGTGGTTTAACTTTAAGAACAACGATCACAAAATCATGGAATAGTTTGGGTTGGAAAGGACCTCAAAGCCCATCCCATCCCACCCCTGCCATGGCAGGGACACCTCCCACTGTCCCAGGCTGCTCCAAGCCCTGTCCAGCCTGGCCTTGGGCACTGCCAGGGATCCAGGGGCAGCCACAGCTGTTCTGGGAATTCCATTCCAGAGCCCCCCCAGCCCTCACAGGGAAAAAATTCTACCCGATATCCCAAGTTCCCATTACCTCACCCATGATTTAGGCAATATGAAGAGCAATTAAAAAGATTTGATAGGCTGCAAAATATTGCAAATGCAAGATATTGCTTTTGTCTTAGCTTCCGAGGGCAACCCATTTCTGAGCCTTCACTTCTGAGTGCATCTTCACCACGAGTGGAAAGGAATATATTTTCATTAATTAAACAGTAGATCTCTAACATTTTTCTTTAATTTATTTTCCCAAAGTTAAAAGCACGACTATAGCTGGGATGCGACTTTAAAATTCAGACGTGCGAGTAACAAAAGGAAATCATTCCTTTGCAGCCTATTTCCAACCACGCCAGGTGTTCTCACTCCAGCAAATTGTTCAGAGAACTACAAAGAGCATATGTTTGCCATTGTTCTCTGCACGCTCTGATGATGCAGACATTCAGCATGACAATATTCGGGGTGAAAGTGAGGCACCATGAAATATTCATGAGCTCAACTCTGCGTTTATTAGAGAAATCTGACTTGTGTGGGTTATTTCGTCTGTTCTCTCCCGGGTGGGGGGAGAGTTTGACTTGTGCTGAGAGGCAGTCACATAAACAGTACGACCAGATAAGAAGATTAAAAGTTTTCTTGCTGAAACTATTAAAAATCATATAAAATAACTACGTTAGGATAATATCCAACACAGTGCTCAGAGTAAAATAGAAGAACACTAAATAAGGTGGAATGATTGGCTCTAATCAAGTGTTAACCACAACCAGAGGTGTGATAAGAGCTGTACTGCAGCCTTTGGGAGGTTATTTATAGGTTTAAAATGTTAAACCAGGCCTTGAAATCTCTATCAGGAGGAAATATTAAGGCTCTGGATTGTCCTTGAGGCTTAAACAGGAATTTAGAACAGGAAAGCAAACGACAAAGGACCTACACTGAGTCTGCCTTGAAAAACAGCTCAGGGAAGATTGTGTGCAGCCCTCTGCTTAGACTGGGCCTAACAAAGTGTGCCAGGGCTGGGAACCTCACTGGATAATCCCAGCTGCACAAGCACCTGCAGGGCAGTCACATCCACCCTCAGGAACCCTGCCCTGCTGTTTAAAGAACCTTAATTTAAAAGTGAAGGGCTCTCTTTGCCACATGCTCCTCTTCTGGGCTCGGTAACGTGTCTCGGTGAATAGTTTCCACTTACTGAAACACAGGCACATCACTGCTGCTCCCATTTCCATCTGGGTGCACGGGGCAGCACAAATGGATGTTAAATTTGGCAAGAGCTCCGGTTCCATCAGTGGAAATGCCACTTTTTCCTCATTTGGCACAAATGCAAATCTCTCTTTGCACCCATTCTGCGCCTCCACGTTCCCGTGCAGGGATAACTGCAAGGATGGAAATCCCTTTAGCTCCATGCAATGGAGTGCCTCCCCCAAGCACTCGACTTCATGGTAATAATTACTAAAGCTCAGTTCAATTTAATTCGGTCATTTGGAGCATGGGATTTTGCCTGTTCTTAGACATTCTTTTGCTTTCATTTGCAGCAATACTTCACCCCTCTGGGTAATACCTGTGAATTTCTGTGGTGTCCGTTCACAGGACCTTGCTCAGACTTTGGGAAGACTTTGAAACCCAAGATATAAAAGTGTGGAATCTGTGAGTTATTCACAGAGGAGCTGAGGAGGTGCTCAGCAGAAGTCCCCATACTTAAAACAGTTGATTGCACACAGTAATTTTTTAATCTTATCGCCAGAGCAGATAAAATGCCTAAAATCACCCCTATATTCTGTCATTTTCTTTGCTTCTCAGCAAAGAAATCCCTCTGTGCCGCAGCTTTGGGTAATTCCAGCTGGAATGGTGCCACCTGCAGAAGATGTCCCTCGCTTTATTTCAGGTTAATTTCCAGAGGAGGGGGTTCATTAGTGATGTCCCTTAGGTTTTGCCTCTGACGAGAGTGCTTGGCAAAATCCGAAATTTCTCTGCCCAAAGAAGGGCTCTGGGGTTACCCACAGGTTCCCAGAGGTCCCAGACCCCAGGGGCAGGAGGTGCAGAGGGACCCCAGGCAGGGGGAGGGCTCTTCCCTGAAAAAAACCTGGAACCTTAAAGGAAGAAGAACGGGACACATTTCCTCCTGCCCATCCCTTGGAACATCAGGTCCCTCCTGCTCTCTGTGCTCCGGGAGGGATTCCCTCTCCTGTCCCTCTCACAAGAGCTGCCAAGGCTTGGTCCCACCAGCAAACAGATCCTTCTCCCAAAACCCTCACCAGCCCAGCCCTGGTTTCCATATCACATTCCTGGCAGCCTCTTGACCCTTTTTTCCACCAAGGCAAGGCAAGTTTTGACTTGTTTGATATAAAAAAAACAAAAACAAAAACAAACCAAACCAAAAAAACCCAAAAAAAGCCCAATAAAAACCACCTGGAAAAATACAAGCGCCAAGGAGAGAAATCAGAAGAGCGCGCGATGCAAATCATTTCTTTCAAAGAAAAATGTGCCTTTCTTAAAAGGAGCCATTTCTGCCCCGTAAATCAGCGCAGGATTGGCAGCTGAAGCCTGGTTTAGTGGCAAGTTTACATGACAACCACGGTTAATGGCTTGGAAGAAATGAACTGAGCTCAGCAGAACTTTCTGAGGGACTCAATCAAATCCACCATTTGCTACCAAGTATTTCAAGACAGGTGAAGTTGAAAAATAAAAGCAAAAAACCCACAAGAACCTTGAGACACTTGAGGGTTTGCCCACAGCTCCAGCACAGCAGAGAAAGCACATTCAGGTCTCAAGTTACAGCCCGAATTTAGTCCCCCAAAGAGCAGCAAAGGGACCATCACGGAATTGGTCCCCACTGAGGTAAAGCGGCTGCAGAGCAGTGGCGGTGATAAGGAAGGGAATGTGCTGATACCCATCTCCCTCTGCCTCTGTGCCCCTTCTTTTCCTGCTTTCCATCTTCCCCCAGCTAATTCTGCCTCTCAGCCAGCCTGGCAGAGCTGATCAATTTTTGATAGGTGGTCATTTTCCCATCCAGCTGGTTTCCTCTCTCCAAGAGGTAATTACTTTCCAGCAGAATGAATTTTCCCCCCGTGAAAACGATGAGAGTTTCCTCTGAAAAAATATTCCGATTTTTTCCACAGTAAACTTTCTATATGTGTGAAAAAACCTGCCTGGTCCGGATCTTCAAGGTTTTCAAAGCTGAAAATGAACATCCCTTATATTAATATTAATTTCTTCAGTGGAAAGATCGGGCTCAACTTTTGCACCAGCTGCCTTGCAATATATATATATATATATATATTTTTTTTTTTTTTTCAGAGAAAATCTGAAATCTGTTTCTGGGCACTGCCATAGAAGTTTTTCTGAGAGAGGACAGCAAAAAATAGCTGTTTTTTGTTATTATAACTTGTATGGAAGTTACTCTGAGAGCCCAGATACTGAGCATTATAACACAGTGCTCATGACTCATGACCTTCCTTATCCTGGGGGGGTTTTAATTAAAGAAATAATAATATTCCAGGGCTCAGGGTGGAAATTGAAGGGGTTCAGCAAGTGATCCCCCAGTTTGTTATTGTGGATAAGGATGCACATCATGGTTCTGACCAGTACAGACCTCCCTGGTGCTGCTCACATGGGTGTGGGAATCTCTTCTGGCAGGATTTGCATGACTGGACCCAGTTGCTGCTTCATAAACCCATGCCCAGTGCACCTGGAAGTTGATTTACAGGCACCAAAATTATCCTGGGCTTTCAGATCCCCGTATTTGTGACTAATGTTCACCGTTCCTAACGCCCCAATCTGCGAGCGCTTGGTGCTGCCAGAATAACTGCAGGAAAAGTGGGAGGTTTGGGGTTTGTACACAGAGCTTTGACAGTGCAAAACTTAAAATTGAACTGGCATCAACACTTTTCAAGTTTCAGGAAGCTGCTGCTTCTTTCTCTACAGTACAAGTGTCAAAACTTCATATCCTGGAGTTGTTAAAAAAAAAAATAATCCATGAAGGACTGAAAAATTCGGACTTTTAGACCAACATGAAAGGTTTCTAGCTGCACTAATTTTCAGGATTTCAAAGCACTCGTCTGATATAAATTTACCAGCTGATTGCTGAGTGGGCTGGAAAATTTGCCCAGTTCTTGCAGCCTGCACAGGCCTAAAAGCCTCATTTAAGTCCATGATTTAAAATGTTCACCTTTCCCTGAATTTCAGTCTTGAACAGACTGGACAAAAGAAAAATCTGGGAAGTGGAAATGAGGGAGGTTTTTAAATAAAAATCTACACTTATGAGGGAAAAAAATACACACCTGGAACTCCAGCTCTGGACTTTTAATGATGACATTTGTTAGCTACTAAGGGAGTCACAAGCATTTTTCATCATCAATCCACCCCTCTCTTCCCTTTTCTCTCAGTATTTCTCAGAAACAAGCTCCAGCATCACCTGTGATGAGGCAGAGGAACCCAAATCCTCCTGGTTTGCAGAATGATTGCTGCCAGTGGAGTCCCTCTGCCAATAACAGATAAAACAACTTCTCCTCCCTTCCAGGCCCTGCTGCAGGCAGCTCTGGGTGTTCTTGTTCTCACTCTGGGCTGCTGCAAAATGAGGGGAATTTTTACTCCACAGCCAGGGAAGTGCAGAAAGCGACATCCCAGGAGAGAGAGAGGAAAAGTGGGAGAATATTGGACACAGGCCTGGGTAAATCTCCCGTTTCCCAAGTAGGGAACCACCTCTATTTACACACATTAAACTCAAAATGTGACAATCCTTTGCCCACCCCATCCCCAAAGGTGACCAGATCTCCAGAGGAGAAGGATGCTGGATTGCCTGCCCCATATGTCCCATCTCCAGCTCGTTCTGGAACTGAGATCTTTGATATTCCCTCCAGAGTCTTTGTTCCCCATCACTAATAGCTCCTGACTGTTACCCATTGATTTGTCCCAGTTTTTGTCTTCAGTGTGTTCCCGTGCCAGTTTAATCCCTCTCTGTGTGACAGAGCACTCCTCCAGGGCACTGCTGGATGATTTTTAGACAGCCCTCGCTGGCAGGTGACTTTATACACTCCCCGATAATCAATCATACGAGGGACAGTGTCTGAGTATGCAAACCTACTCAGAAAATCAGAGGCTGGCCTATAAATACCTGGCCTGTGCTGTTCTCTGGCATCCATCTGTCACATCCTGCTGGGTTTTGGTTAACCCTCAGCTTCACCATTTCCTCTTTGTATTTATGGCATCCCTCGGAATGTTATTCCGCTCTCCCTCCCCACGGAACAGCTGCTGTTTAACTGATAAGTGGTCTCTGCTCCCTGCAGAAAGCTTCCTTCCCAGACAAGGGGTTAACTGAGGAGCTCTGAGCCCAGCGTTTCCCTCAGTCTGCTCAACATCACAGCGATTAACCCAGGGTTCAGGACAGCAGATATGAGCCATTTGTTTTCACGTTTCCACTCAAAGTCTTTTTCCTGAGTGTCTGACAAGCTTTGAGGATCGTGCCTTAAATCCCAGAAGGGAGAATCATTGTTTCCTATAAATCATATTTGTACACATCTTATCTTTTTTTAATGCTGCTCTGCACACCCAAGACGAGTCTGGGAACCAGAAGTGAACTGAGAAGATCGAGGATGTTGCTATGGGCCCTGCGGGAGGGGATTTGACAGATAAAAGTCCAAAGGCATCAGGATGGGGAATAAAACCACTGCAAAGTCCTGTCTGACGTGAGATCAACTCCACACTCACCCCCGGAGCAGCAGACCCTGGTTTGATATCAGTTTCCCAGCTGATTGCTGGGTGGGTTGGAAATTTGCCCAGTTCTTGCAGCCTGAAAGGGCCTAAAGGACTGATTCAGGCTGATGCTTAAAATGCCCACCTCGGCCAAGTCACACACCTCCCATCCCATCAACTCTGCCATAAATCCCTTAATTCCTGGATGGAAATACGGGCAGCACCTGCACACAGGGAGGGGGGAAAAGGGAACAGCAAAGAAGCCTCTGTAACCATGATCTTCCAGGTAGATGGTTTTAAAACTGCGGGAAATTAAACTCAGCCTCAACTGGAATCTGATTACAAAATGCCAGGAGCATTTGCTGCAGTTAGGAGCAGACACAGAGCACAAACAGCTTAAGGTAAAAGACATAACATTGCCTAGAAGACAAAAAATACGGGGGAAAATTCTATCCGAGCCACAGGCCGGGTTTGGAGGAGGAGGAGGGGAGCCTGGTGCCATTGCTGGGCAATCACAACCCGAGGAGAAATACCCTGCACAAGAGCCCCTGGAGCAAACGGGGGGAATTCTGACTCCTGGTGTCCTGGTGTTCCATCCAGAGATGGAACAGAACGTGGGAGAAGAAGCCTCACCTTTTTACAGTGTTAATTTGGGATGCTCAGCTGAGGCAAGAGCAGACAGCCTTGTGCTGTTCCAAAATTGCCCTGGGGGATTTTAACATTGCTGCCCAAACCCTGCAGGCCTCTCTTTCCCTGAAATGTTCTCCATCCTGTCCTACAGAAGCTGGGTTTTGGATGAATCAGTGCAGCACTCAGAAAAACACCAAAAAATCCAACCAAAGGAAAAAAAAAATCCCATTGCTTTCATAACTCCGTTATTCAGAAGCACATTTGTTCAATTATCAATTCATCTCCCTGACAAAATTAACAACTTTAAAATCCTTGTTCGACTACTTACTTAAAAACACCACTGAAGTCCAGCTAATCCATTATTTGATGATAATTATTGCACTAGCTGGAGATGAAAGCAGCAAAAGAGAGGCACAGCTCCTTTGACAGCTTAATTCTCATGTCTCGGTATCATCCTCAACCCAGAGATACCAAAGGAAAGTAGAGCTCAATGTGAATTCTTATCATATTCACACATCTTTTAAAAGAAGACAACTCTTCTCATCAGCCAACTCTCCAGAAAAAACTGCTCAGTGGTTTTTAAAAGGGGTTTGTTTCTAGGACCAGAAAAAAGAAAGAAAATCAATTTTTTTAGGGTAATTGTTACATTCATCTTAGATTTCTTGTCAGGTGAGACTAATTCCAAAAGGTGAGTATTTATTACTCTCTGCTCCAGCCTCTGGTTGCTTTTATTTGTTTAGATGAGACCAAATAAGACAGAAATAAGAATTAAAGGCAGTTTATACTATAAACAAAGGGAGCAAATTTCAAACATATTGCACCAGAGTTTATAGCTGGATGTTTTAAAATGAGTTATCCTATTATTAAAAATTATTCTTCAGATTATTTCCCTTCATATTAATTCGAAATATATGCCTGAAATTTCCAAGTAGAAACTTTGAATCCAGGCCCCACTCTGAGCAGCCTTTTCCAGCCTGGATTCTGAAGGTCACTTAAGCATTTCCTTCAAGAAATAAAACAATAAAATGCATAATCCTGAAGCTGTGAACTGAGTTAGAACGACCTGGGTGCTGAAGCTGAGCCAAAAGCTCCAGCACAGCAGGAGGAGGAGGCACAAACAATTCACTTTTTGTTCCACCCTCCCCCGTCCCGGTAAATTTTAGGGGCTGGCTCTGGATAAGGAGCCCATAAATATTTCCTGTATTTTGGCACCTCCTTAAGAAGCCTGGGTAAGGATTTTCTAAGAATTTTTGTAATATTTGCTATTTATTTTGCAGTCTCTCTGATTTTTAAAAGAAGATCTGCCCGGGTTCAGCAGTGAATCCCGTGGTAAAGAGCCAGAAGAATCAAGGATCTGGTTCCCAGACCCGTCCTTCTCCACCATCCCAAAACCCTCCATTCCTCTGCCTTTGCCACGCTGAACTGAAACTGGAGTTCCAAGGAGGCATCCAAGGCATTTAAACTTTTTATTAGAAACCAAAGGAAGATGCTGTAACTCCCCTTTGATGTTTCACAGGATCTTTAACCCCGGGGTGGTGGTTGCAGTGCTGAGAAAGTGATTCCCAATGAATAATTTATCTGACGACTTTAATTCGGTTTCTTCCTTTTGCAATATCTATAATCAGGTTGGGATTTTCTCTCATCCATTCGTTCCTTAAAACCGTTTCACAAATTAATTTAGCAATTGCTGACAGTTTGCTGCAGCCCCAATTATCTGATTATCACAGGAGGGATTAAATTGTTTTGGCAGTGGGAGTTGGACAAAAGGTGGAATTTGCAAAGGCGAGGCCCAGGCTGCTGCAGCCACCCCAGCAGAACACAAAGGTGCAACACAGAGATGGCACCAAGGCTTTTCTCTCCAAATCAGAATCATCCACATAAAAGAAAAACACAATTCAATCCTAGAAAAGATACTTGCTAAACTTTCTGCACAAGACTTTACAGCTGTGCCCCCTGAAGCTGCTCCGGAGGCCAAAGCCACCTCCAAAACTCCTCCGGATTTCGTTCCAGCATCAGCTCCTGAACGTGGCTCTGGGAGGGGCTTCCCTGCATCAGCCCCAGAGCTGCTGCCTGGGTTTGGGCTCTCCCAGCACCATTCCCAGAGGAAGTGGAGGGGCAGCAGCGGAAAAACCAGGAATGTCCAGCAGCACCAAGGGCAGGAGTGCCCAGGCTGCCCCATCCCTGTTCACACGCAGAGCACGCCCTGTCTGACCCTTCCAAAGCGCCTGTTTCCCACACCCTTCGCCTTTCAACCATTTCTGTCCAGAAACCCCATTTTGCTGAAATTGTTTTCAAATTCAGTAACTCACTGGGATTGTTCTCAGCAGAAGGAAAAAAACAGGGGAGATGGGAAACGCTGTTTCCCTGATTTCTGCATAACTGACAAACCCAACGGGCTCGTTTGTCAGAGATTTATTATTTCTGAAGAAAAGGAGCTCAGATAATCCAGGATCATTACCAGCAACACAGAGCAGAACATTCCTTTTTCCTGCAGTGACCAAAGAGAGCAGAGCAAGGAGTGGAACAAGCTCTGCAGTTCTCAAAATCCTTCCCAGGACTGACAATTTCACGGTACTTGGTTCAAAAGCACTGATCTCCTCTGTGCTTTTTCTCTGTTTTATTCCCAGTTATCCCATTTCTCACCCCATTGAGCTGCTTGTAACACACTGAAATACCTGGTGTGGAAAACACATTCCTGCAGAACATGGGTTTGTTATTAACATGGAAATGCTGCTCATGGGCTCAAGGGAACAAGGAGTGGCTGCTGTGTCCTGGATTTAGAAGAGTTCTCGGCTCTTTGGAGTTATCAAGATGATTTTTTATTATTTAAGTGTGGAGAGCAGCTTTATTCCAAGTCTCACCCCTGAGCAAGGCAAAAGCAGGTTCTTCTCTGAGGAAAGGGCAGAAAGGAGAAATCTCTGAATCTAAAAATCTTTCATTCCAAAAAATCCTGGCCCCCAGTCAGGATATTCCACTGAAAAAGCTGCATGATCTGCATTTCCGTTCACATTTTTAGCTCAAAAATATTCAGCAGTTTCATATCCAGAAAATGAACTCAGCTGTGGGGTTTGACAAACCTTTGACAGTTTGGTTCTCTCCCTGGAAGGAGCAGAGGAGATCTCTGGTGGCAGAGACAGAACAGAGCCAAGTGTTTGTCCTGCTGTTGCCAATTATTGCACCTTCCAAATGCCACTGAAGAAATTTCAGATTTAATACACCAGCAATGTAATTAAATTATTATTATTATTAATGTTAATATTATGATTATTATCCATGGACAAGTTTCCCCACAAATTGTTAAGTGTCATTTTTAAGCAGTGCTGGGAGCTCCCATGATCTATCTGCGGCCATCCAGGCACTTCCAGCAATTCATGGATCTTCAGATAAACTTTTGTGCTAATTCTGATCTGCAGCCCCCCCGTTAATCAGGCTCTGGATGCTCCAGAGGTTTTGTAATTCTGCTCTGATTGCAAAATCAATATCAGCGCTGTTTCTGTCAAAACTGGGATGGATCTGATCAATACCAAAGCGTGACATTTTATAAAATGGAAATAATAAGTATTTCATCAACAAATCGCTCCCTGCACCGTGCTGTAGAAAATGAGGATTTCCATGGAAAGCTGTGGCTTTTTAACCAAGAGGAAAGTTTAGGTCATTTTGAGCAAACCTGCAGAATGTTCTGGGGCAGGACATGGAAGGAGTGAAGGAGCACCCTGAACCCTGGGGTGGGGCTGGGACCCCAAACTCTCCCAGATTTAGTGGGTATTTTGTGGTGGAATGGCTCAGACAAAGCCAAGCAATTCAATTCCGGATAAAATAGCCCACAAGTGAATAGGAAATAAGTATTCTGTTAATTCTTTGTTTTAATATTAGCCTCAGAGTTCAATTCTGGTAGTTAATAGAGTAGAATAAATAGAATTTTTTTATCAATACCCATTAAGAGAAGCAGACACTTTCTAGGAAGCAAATCTACTGTTTCATTTTCCATTAATTCATGTGCTGTGTATTTACTCTCTCTGCACAAAATGCAGAAACCTCTTCAGCCATTGGTACAAGGGCTATATATATATATATTTTGTATTTTTTCCTCTCATGCCGGCACTCTCCAGATAAACACCTGACTGACTGACAGTTAGTAGGTGTCACCTTCTAATTTAAACCCCAATTTAAATTTACCCATCACATTGTTGAAGAAAAGTATTACCTTTCATTCACTAATTGCACTTAATTGGCTGGAGGATTTAAACGCTACATTGGCTCCAAACATTTCGAACTGTGCAGGATGTCTGAGCCCCCTCAAAGGGCTGAGAGAGTCTGAGCCTCCTCCTGGGTTTAGAGAAATAAAAAACCAGCATTTTCCATCTTTTTGCCTTAAAGCTGATGCAAACAAATGGCTCAACGGGCAGGAAAGAGGGATGATAATTCAGGTTTTTTTAATGAATCACTGCATCTCTGGCAGGAGAGTGGGAAAGCTGGAATTTTCCATGAGCAAAGAGCAGGAGCAGCTGCCGGGGAAGTGCCGGAGGGCAGCGTGTCCTGATCCTGATCCCAATCCACGGTGTCAGCGGGTGTTCTGCAGGTGAAACGGAACCAATGGAATTATCCAGGTGTTCGCCACAATCCAGGGCTGTGGTGGTGACAGTCACACCCACAAATCAAGATTCCTGCTCTCCTTTCACCCCAAATTTTAATTTTTCACCGGCAGTGCCATCTTTTGGTGTTTAACTCAGCACCTTCTCCTCCCTGACCCAGCCCACCTTTGCTCCAGGGCACCCAAGCTTTTGCTCCTCCTGCTCAAAGCTCCCCGGGCCCGAGCTCTCCCTAGGAACCCAATATCCAATAAATATCAGCCCACTGCTGGCAGACACAGCCCAGAAGGGGAAAATCCCTGGGGCTTTGGGCAGCAAAGCACCTCCAGTCCTGGGAATCCTCTGCCGCAGCACCGGGATCTGCCTTTCAAAGCTGCAACCTCAGAGTCGGAGGCCTGAGGGATTGTTGGCTTTCCTCGGGTTTAGACGAGCTCCAGTAATCAGCTGAGCTGGCCACAGTCCCTCTGAGCCCCTGAACTCTATTTATTTGTGTTACAGCTAATCCAGGGCTTTGTTCTTTCCCGTTCCAAGGCCTGCTTTGAACCCTTTTCCTTGCAGCATTTGGGTTCACGGCTTATTCCTTCAAAAGCTCTTTTCTGTTGTGACTTTCTTCAGCCTAAGTTTGGAAAGGACTTTGAAGAATTCGGCCTCCGTCATAATAATGAACATTTACTGCCCACAGAATTCTCTAGAACCCAGCCCAGAGCTCTGAGTGCCACGTCCAGTTTTTCCCTGGGCACCTCCAGGGATGGGGACTCCACCCCCTCATTCACATCTGCTCCTGCACAGCTGCAGCTCCCTCAGAAAGGTGGAGAAAACCCCCCCGAAATAAGCGGCTGCAAAAATCAAGGCAGGTAGGTTTCTCACCAAAATGAAGCATTTGTCATTAAAATAAGAGCAAGCACATCAGGAAAGGCTGAAGCTGAAGTTAAGAGAACCAACCCAAGTCTGGCTCTGCCTCCCAGCTGCTGCCAGAGGAGACAAAGGCAGCAGTGATATGAAAGACACAGAAAAGTGTAGGCAAAAAGAATAGATATTGTTCTGGAGAGGGTAAAACCTGTGCTATTGAGACTTGTAGGAAACCTTCTTCAGAACAAGATGAAAATCTAGTGATTTACCTGTATTGGTAAAACATAACCAGGTCAAAAGGTTCTCCCCACCCCAAATTTAGAGGTGGGATTTACACTCCCCATCAGAGGAGGGTCAGCAAATGGGTTAAAGGACAGGAGAAATGACTCAGAAAGGCCCAGGGGTCCCTTCCTTACCCACAAAGCTTCCCAGTGCCAGAGAAAAGAGGCCTTGCTCCCATTTCCTCTTTCCTCACCTCTCTCCATTTAAAAATCCCCTCTCCCAGCGAGGCTCTGCCTCTCCCACCTGCTCCCCTCCCATGGGGCGGCTCAGCCCAGCAATATTTCAGATAAAACCCACAAAGACTGAGTGCAGGACCAGCTGGATGAGTGGGATGCTGGATTTCAGAGGGAATGTGGGGCACGGGAAGGAAGGAAGGAAGGAAGGAAGGAAGGAAGGAAGGAAGGAAGGAAGGAAGGAAGGAAATGCTGCCTCCATCTCCGGTGGCTGAGCTGGGAAAAGTGGGGCAGGGTCTGCCCTTCTTCCAGGGAGCAAATGTGAAATAGAGTTTGGATCAAGACAGCCTGGACACCCTACCAGAAACACTGAGATCAGGAGAAGTTAAAACCACTCCTAAGCTTCCACAAAACGTTGGGAAGTTGTTTTTCCTTTCTCTTCTGCTCGAGCCAGCAAAACCAAACCGGTGGCTTGTTAATCGGGAGTGTGCCGGCAGAGCGCGGCGTTAAAGCGGAACCAAGATTTTTATTAATAAATCTTTGGCCGTCAAACATCCTTCCCTTTTTGGGGGCAGAGAGAGGCTTTTCTAGCAGTGGAGCAGCTCTTTGTGAGAGCTTGGATTCACTGCGTTTGAAGTCGTGCTCCCGATTTCATTGCAGTCCGATTTCATCCAGAGGCTCAGTATCAAACAGAACTCAACCCTGCTGAAAACATCCCGAGGTAAAAGGAGCACAGCTTTGGGCTGGAAAGGAGATTTTTTCATACCACTTCAGAATATACTTTTTTAAAATTTTTATTATTTTAAGGCGTCAGGTGCACAGAGATCACATTCATTTGCTCTTGGAAAGGTGAAAATTGGCAATTTGGGCTCACTAAAGCCCAAAGTGACCCTGTTTTGTGTCACTCATTTGTTATCAGCCCACGTGGAGTGGCATTGCTTTGAGCAGGATGATGAAATAACCATCAAATTCACTCCATCATCTGCCCCTGGTGCTCCTTAAAATGGAAACTGGGGAACATGGAAGGAAAAGTGTTTAAATCTTTGGAGAGAAGCCTAATTTTACAGGAAAATCTTTGTATTTAATACACTGAAAACCAAGGTTGTTCCTCAGTATGAAAAAGGAGACCCTGAATATTGCCAAGGGCAGCGAGTCCCTGTCCAGGCCTTCCAGGCTGGGAAATGGAAAACCAGAATTTGTCTGGGCAGAGGCCGACTGTGGATTGAATTTTGTGTCTACAAAAGACTGTTAGCTGGAACTGGACCATCTTTAACATCTCCCACCATCCTATGCTATGATTATGAAAATGAGGAAGACATTTTCTCATTGTTCTCATGCTCCGATTCTCAGTTTGGGCTGAGAAACAAAGACAAAACAAAGACATCTCCACCCAGAAAACACAGCCTGCATTTGCCAGACCCCTGCAGTTTCAGCACTTTTCTTACTCGCTTTACCTGAAATCACATTTTTACAAAGTGGGGTTTAACGCCGAGGAGCAACTAGAATATCCCTTAGCCACCTCTTAAAACAGGTAAAAATTTGCTTTTGCTTTGTGCTAACTCGTGTGAGAGCTTTCTGCCAGCCTGAGGTTTTGTTTAGACCCCTTAGGAAACACAATTTCACGCTGCAGCCGGGCAGCTCGACAAGCTCCATTTCGGTTTCCTGCAACGCCATCAAGCTGCTCCAGTTTCACTTAAAAGGTTTAAGACCTGAGCCAGTAAAAAAAGTATTAAACCAGTTAAGTTGCCCAATTGCCTTTTTTCTTCCTTCGGCTCGGAGGAACTGACACTTCCAGCCTGGTTCACACTCTGGCTGCGTGGGAGAGGGAAAAGTTTCCATTACAGGTTTCCCAGGAGGTCACGTTCACTTTAAGCCCCCAGAGTCATCAGCACCGACTCAGCTGTTTGAAAAAATCACGTCTTTCCCCCAAAATAATTCTGCTTAAAGTGCTCTTTTCCCACCGAAGGGGATGTTTCAAGGAGCGCTTCAATCTCCAAGACAATTTGCACCTTCAACAGCAATCCCAGCTCCAACCATCTGTGCACCAGGACATGGGGGTAGCAAAACTGGCCAGATTCCAGGCTTTAAAACTGGTTTTCCCTCCCTGCTTCCTGAAGATCCACCAAACATCAGAACCTTCATTATCCCTAATGCTGGATTTCAATCAGATGCTCTTCTTTTAAATTCACAGCTAATATTTGTTATTTTCCTCTTTTTTTCCCCTACCAGACCTAAAATACACACCAGGAACTCCTGCTGAAGTCACTTTGCTTGTCCCCTGAGCAGAAAAACCAAAATTAATTCCTCATCCACACAACCCTTCTCAAGGCCTCCGGTGCTTTTTATGGCTTCAGGATTTGATTTGTGTGAGGAAGAGTTTGTCCTTTTATTAGTCAACAAGGCTGGCTTGACAAATTTGTCTAATTATATTATGTATTTTATATTATCCATTTTAACTTGCTGACATCTAACGATTGAGCAGAGGTCAGGTGGGAAGCTTAAGGATGAACCAGCACTTGTTTCATATTTCATCTTTCAAAGCCAATAACAAATGGCACCTTCCCCCAGCTGTCTGTCAGCAAAAGGAAAGAGGCCTCATAAATAATAAGCAGCATTTTCTGTTAGGTTAAACTTCTCAGGGAGGAAAATCTGAACAGGAAAATACAGATTAAATGGTGGTAATTTAAAACAAGCTCAATGAAAATAGGAGGAATACCTGTTCTTTCAGTTATCTCTGTTTGTGGTAATTACATTTTAAATGAAATTGCTCAGAAACAGGGAAGAAGAAAGCACTTGGAAGACTCAAAAAAAAAAAAATCACAGAGTGATTACAAGTTTATCCCAGTGAAACATCTTCCCTTTCTTTTTAATGGGCCAGTACATCAGGATAGAACAAATCCTTTGCTTCTTTCTTAAACACTGACACGGTTGCCAACTTTCCTGTCCCTACTTTAAACGCTCTCTGATTCCATCCAAAATTAAGGCTTTGTTCTCTGTGTGATCCCACTGGCCTGAAAACAGCGCTTCATCCAGAAACTGTGATTTTCCAGCACATCCTGGAGATTTTTTTCTTTAAACGTCTTCTATTTTTACACCTGAGCCAATGACGAGTTCTTCATCGCATCCATCTGGCAGCTCATCAAAATGCTTCCTTTGCTTTGCAGGTTTTTGGATGGAATAAAAGCTGCTTGCCTGAAAAGCTTTGTTGCTCGATGAGGAACACGTTGTTTCTCGCAGATTAAACTGATTTCAAGCACTTTCCATGCTTTTGTGTGAAAATGAGCTGAGCAACTGCTGCAATTACCTCAGCCAGCAAGGGAAGGGTAAAAAATGTCATGCTGACCTTTCTGCCCCACTGGATGGTACTTTTTCTTCAGGAATATTGCTCTTACGAAGTGGTTTTGTGGGTTTTCTGTTTGTTTATTCTAAATAATCATTTCAACCCTTGTCATTTTTCCTAACTGTGCTCAGGCTTCAATTAGCTAATTACACACAGTGCACCTGGTTGTTCGTTAATCACCGCAGGCGCTGGCAGTCCTTCCATCCCACACGGAATGGGACCAGCATTCCAGCTGCTGGGAGGCAGGAGAAATCCCTGCTGATGCCCAGCCCGGGGCCGTGCCCTCCTGTCCTGTCCCTGTCCCCTGGGGGCAGAGCCCCAGCCCTGCCCGGCAGCGCTGGGCAGCCTCACCAGCAGCAGCTCAGGGTTCAGCTGGGGGCTGCTGCTGTAGCCAGAAGAGCTGGCAGAGGAGGTTTTAACCTTTAAAAGTCCCAGAGCCAATGAAAACGCACAAACCTCCCACTTGGGAGAGTCATAAAGCAGAAAAATGGAATATTTCTGTCACCGAGGCTAAAGACAGGAGAAGAGTCCAAAGGAGAGGGCCCCATTTCCAGTGCATTACGTGCCCATGGCTCTGCTGGAGCCAGCAGCTGAGAAAGCAGCCAGAACACTCATTTTCCTTCATTACATTCCAGGAGCTGGAACTCACTGGGTTTAGAGCAGTTTGGACATAAAGCCTAAAACTTTTTTACTGTGCTTTGGGTTCCCTCAGGTACCTGAGCACAGAAATCCCAGCATAACAGGTGCGGGGAAAAGCACACCTGCTTGTTCATGGATTCAAACTCGGTGTTTAGGCACAGGTAAACACATTCCAAAGCTGAAACCCGGGGCATCCCCAGCATCCCAGGGATTTCTCTGATACACAAAAGTGGAACTGCATGTTGAATAAACAAAACACAGAATAAAGAACCTCGCACCTGGGGTTTAGGCTTCTTTAGGAAAGAGCCGGGACTAAAGAACCTGAAAATTAAATATCCACACCAACGCCAGCGTGCAAAACCTTTCAGTTTTAACATCTCTAAAGCACTTCTGTGGTTGGTGGGCAGGGAAGGAGCTGGTGCCTCCCCTCGGTTTGGCACAAATCTCATGCCCATCCTGCATTCAAAGCTTTGTTTTCAATGTGGTGAATTTTGGTTTGGGGCTGGTTATTAGAGGTGTTCGAGGGGTACCCAAGAGCACGAGCGTGGAGCTCTAAAAATCCGCTTTCAGCTGCCTGCAGAGCCTAATAAAAATGCATTAAATCCTAAACAATTCTGGGCAAGAGACAAAATATCACGTGAGGATTTACTGTTTTCCTTAATTTGGTCAGCCTGAAGAGAAGCACAGAGCAAAGCAAGGATGCTCTACAGTCACTGGAGAAAGGAAAAATCCATTTCTAGAGGGAGATTTGTCCATGTTCCTTTAGGATGGAAGTAATTCCTTCTGGAGATGCCTGTCCTATGACCTCTTACCTCAGGGTAATGCAATTATTTTAAAACATTGTGCAAACTTCACTCTTTGACGAGTTTGGAACGTGCTGCAAAATTACTGCAAGTAGCAGTAAATACATGAAATCAAAATTTTACGTGCACAGATTGAGTGCCATGACTGAGAGGCCTGTGAGGGTTTGTATCACTGGAACCTATCAATCACAGAAATAAATACAGCTTTTTCCTTGCTAAATGTGTGTTAAGTTCATTAAATTTACTTACGAGACAGATTTAAAGGCTATGAGTTGAGCCATACCACAGAACCAGGAAAATCTACAAAAAACACGTTCACAAACAGCCTTTAAACCAAAGGGAAGTTCAGTCCCCTCTCTCCCAGAGCAGACTTTTTCCCGAGGACATCAGTACCAGGCAGCACAACCACTGTGTGTTCAAAGCGTTCCTGCCCAGACTGCCTAAACAGCACAAATCAAAATACTTCAATTGGCAATGATTTTCCCCTATAGGGTGGCAAAGATGAGGTGAATAGTCACTAATCTGGGGCTGGAATCCAATAACACAGAAACTTTCCTACAATCTGCTTTATTGCAAATCAGATGTTATTGCTTTTAGCACAGTACTTATAATCTGCTTTTTTTTTTTTCTCCTCCCAAACTGCCATAATACCTAAAATTTAACCTCTTTCAGAACAGAAGCAGCAGGGAAGAATAGCAACAAATTTTCAGGGTTGGTTCTGAGAATACATCATGAATATATGGCTGAATGGAGTCCCAGGGAATACTAAGTGATAATCAAGCTGTCAAATGAAATTTTAAATCCTCGCATATAACTCCATTTCTGTTATCCAAGTCTCAGTGAAATTTTACAGGATTTAAGAGTGATTCTGTCAGAACCCAGTTAATTGATAAAGGAGCTTTTTGGGTCCATTCCCACTCCTCACCATGGCTCTGCCCACCAAGGATCAGCAGAGCACAACCTCCAAAATCAGAGGTGCCAGCAGGGGATGTGTCCTGGCCCTTGGGGAACACAACCTGGCTTCTCCCCCTGCCCTAAAATCCAAAATAACACCGACATCCCCTCCTCATCCTGCCCGTGCTCCTAGGACTGGCTGCACAAACAGATTTACTGCAAAATCCGGGTTTGTTTTTCACTCTTTTCTCGAGATAAATGCAAACCAACACCAGAGCAGGGAGAGCTCTTAATTAAAGCAAGGGAAAACCTTCAGCCAGGGTCACCTCGAATGTATGAGCCGAAAAAGAGATCGGGTTTGGGCATTAATTTCACAGCGGAGCAGGTTTGTTTGTCACTTCACGGAGCTGTCCAAGCGCTGCTGCTTCCAGACAGAAGCAGCGTTATTAAACCTGCTCTGTTCCTCGGGAGCGTCGTGGCTGTTCCCAGATCCCTGATTTCGTTTGGGTTTAACGCTGCTCCTCGTTCCTTCAGAACGCTGCCAGGAATCCCGGGCCTTGGCAACCTGAGGCACCGCACGAGCGATTCCCAGGGAGCCTTTTCCCCTGAAATGAGAGCTCCAGCTCTGAGCTGAGCTGACTCCATCCATAAAATTCCATTTGGAGACTCCAGTTGGCTCCTCCGCTGCCTCCAGCCCTGAATTCTCCGTTCCAGCCAGCCAAGCTCTCTCCAAACCACACCCAGGAGCTCCAGGAAACACTTTTGAGGAATCGCTGAGTGTTTTGAGCAGCTTGACCTCCAACGTTCCAGCTGCCCCTGGGACGAGCGGGAGCAATTCCAGGCCGTGCAAAGCTCACTCCTTGCACCAATGAAATCTTTATTCCCTTTACAGCCAGCATTCTCCGTGGCAATCATTGCTGCCAAGATTACTCAGTGTTGTGAGATTGGGTATTGGCTTCATTAAAATGAAATATTTCCACTTCTGCTTCCAGCTGCACTTTAAGTAAAAACCAGAATTTAAAAAATCCGCCCCCCTTGCCAGCAGTTTGGTGAAGAAAAGGCTGTTTTGCTGTGCTGGGGCTGACACAGCTTCACTCTGTTCTCACTATTAAATGTGATTAGGGACTACTCAGAGCAGGACACACAACATCTCCTCTATTAAATGCTCAGAAATCATATTAACAGAACCCATAAATCACAGGAAATAAGCTGGAGGAATAAGTAGCAAGACAAATATTTACACAGAGAATCTCTGCTCTTCCCTGTTGGGACCGGTCATAATTTCCTCAGTAAAGTTCCTTTCAAAGTGATTTATTGTGCAGCAACCACTTCAAGGGCTACTGATGCTTCTCTCTGAAGAATAAGGTGCAAATATTCAGAAATTTTTTTCTTTTGGACTCATCACATTCTGCTCCCCTGACCCTCCATCTGAACAATCATCGAGTTGGAAATGTTTTTGAGGTAAAGTTCTTTATACTTGAGGCAGCGAACAAAGTATTGTCTTTTAAATTACCCTGGCCAAGTGCGTACTCCGAAAACAGTGATTTGGGAGAACAATCATGGCAGCAGACAGAGCAGGAAAATAAAATAGCTTCAGGGGTGTCTGAAGGAAAATATAACCTCAAATCAATACTAAGGAACACACGGAAAGTCCTGATCATCCCACTGACTGACATAAAAATCCACAAGCGGGAACTCGCACTTAAGAGAGAAAAAATAAAACAACTAAAAATACAGATTTTTTTTTTTTTACGTGGAGATAAAGTTGAAAAGAGAATAAAAGTTTGCACGATAAAAATAATTAGAAATAAATTCAGTTGGATGTATTGGGAAGTCCTTAAATAACTGTTAAAAACACTCTCCTTTGAATTATATACTAAAAAATTATTATGGTCCAATAAAAACGTAGCAAATATGAGGGGATATTAGAAATTAGAAGCCTACCAATATCTTTCAAAATTCATTAAAACACGTAAGTGAAGGATCAATAACTGCTGCTGCTCCTGCTCTCAGTTCAGGGATGTTTAAGGCCTCTTCCCCAGTGATGACGCCTAAAGCAGTGACTTTTAATAAAGCAAACATTTCCCAAGCTGGGCTGGGACTGCCTCCCTTGGTGCTTAAAAGTGTTGAGAGACTCCTTATTTACAATTTCTGAGAATTATTTTGATGTTGAGAAATTGCCATTCTGTGGGATTACCCCTGGAACGCCAGGAAAATCTGGAGGAGCTAAAAATGGCGTTAGTGATTGTCCTCTCTTACCGCTTCCAGCGTCCGGTTCCTTGGATCAGGGGTGGCTGGAAAATCTGGGTACGAGGGAATCGCCCTCCTGAGCCGTGGAGGGACGAGCAGGAGAGCACAAATCTGCTCCAGCAGCCCAAGGAGACCAAGGCCAGGCTGGAGAAGCTTGGAGCACCCTGGGGTAGTGGAAGGCGTCCCTGCCGTGGCTGGGGTGGGGCTGGGTGGCCTTTAAGGTCCCTCCAACCCAAACCATTCCGGGATTCTGGGAAAACAGAGGGTGGTGGGTGTTCCTTGTTTCGAGGCAAATTCCTTCGCTGGGTGCAGCTCCCTGACACTCGAGGGGACTGAGGAATACATTTGGTGTCTGGGTGAGCTTTTGGGTTGCTTTATGGAATAAAAACCCTGCCCAGACTGGTCCCCACATCCAAATGATATCCTTGGTTATAGAAAGGCAAGGAACGGGGAGAAAATGCAAACGTTACAGTGGGTATTGAGGGAAGGAACTCCATTATAGCTTTTATTCCAAACTTACTGAGTCCTGATCAAGGAAACACAAGCACTTGCCAGGATTTGCTGTCCCACTTAACGTGGGGACATCTGTTCTCTGTGTGTGTGGCAGTGGCAGGCACAGCAAACTGTCTGACAGCTCCAGCTCTCTGCATCCATCATCCCGCTCCTCTGTCACGCTGAATTATTCATTAGCATCCCACCAAACTCACACACCGGAGCTCCACTTATCATTCACCAGGTTTCAGCCCAAAAAAAACCATTAGTGGAGAGGAAGGAGATAAACATCTCCATGCAGGAACAATGAGCCTGTACCTGGAACAGCCAGGGAGGGAAATTCCCTCTGACAAGCTGCTGCTGGAACTTTATGAGCATCTTGTACTCGGGCCTGCAGAGCAGTGCCTGGCTACGAGCATCTTCTGGAGGAGAGTTTATTTCATTCAAAGCCTCAGTTCAGGACCAATTTGTCTCATCACGTTGATGATAATCAAGGATATCAGGACATGCCCACTACAGCTCCTTGAAATCCACGTGTGAGCAGCTTCAGCATTTCAGAGCAGGAGGTTTGTTTTTTTTTTAATTTCAGACTTTCTGCTTCTCCCCCACCTCGCACACATTCCTGGATGAGGGGGATGAACCCCAAACTGTCATTCAGGAAATCTCTTTGTTGAGCCAAGTCACTCCACGCAGCAAAGACTGACATTAAATAGCACAGCAAATAATAAACATGTACAGATTTTAACCCATTTACCCTTATTTCTCTCACGTGCCGCCCTGTACTTGCACCTTATTCTTCTCTATTTATTCTGGCACTGAAAAGGGGAGAATCTGCTGCATCTCTTTCCCCCACAATGGCATTTCCTCAAGGAAAAGACTCCCAAGCAGCTCTGAGGACTGATCTGAGCTTTAGCTGACCATGAAAAATGGGCTCAGGGGTCCAGAACGAGAACTCACCGACTTTTGGAGGCCTTGCCTTGCAACAAGGATTTTCTTGGTAGGTCTTTAGAAAAGAGAAGCTCTTTCCACAGCCAAGGAGACCCTCTCTGCACCACCCCACACGCCAAGGAACAGCACACACGCTTTAGTTCTGCTGCCTGATGCCTCAGCCTGACGTGCCCGAGAGGAAGAATCGCTTTGGATTCCTGTTCTCTGGCTCCCTCTCGGTTTGGCTCCCACCAGAATGCCAGCAAAGTGCTACTTCCAAACACTTCATTAGAAGGATTTGTCCAGAACTCGTAGCTCCCACCCGTGCAGAACACTTTGGGATGCCATTTACCTGAAGGCCAGCCTATAGAGAGGGATGAGTTTTCTATTTCATGTTTTCCAGCCAGGCAATATCGTTCCAGAGGCAGGGATTGCTGTGGAGGCTAATTCTGCATTCCTGCTGCAGCTTTAGCAACAGCAGCAGAGACAGGTCCAGCCTGGCTGAGGGCTCTGCCAGTGTTTTATGATAAAACATTATCTGCACAGGGCTACAGCATGGCCTGAGATGGGAAAGAGGAGAACTCAGAGCCGGGGGAGAAATAATTTGACAGATATGAAAAACTAACCCTATTTATCTGAATATCCTTCAATAGAGTGCCCAAAGCATTGCTTTACATTCGGTTTGCTGCTTTACTCGAGAGAAAGATCCTCTAATCCTGCTTGGAATTTGAGCACCTCATTGATCTGGTTCCTTGCTATGTAATTAAATTGTATGTCCAGCCAGAATCATCCTACTCAGGAAGAAATCCTCATTTAAGCACTTAAATGAAGCTCAGGAGAAAGAACTCATTTTGTAATTAAGGCCCAGGGTGTGGACATCTGATCCAGGCTCAGCTGAAAGCCTGGATGCAAAGAGGATGAAAATGTCTTCTAACTCCATGGGAAGCTGAAATTCCTCGGCTGGAGGAGGGATGGAAATGTACCTGGACCCAATTCTGCCATGAGAGACAGAAATCATCCCCTGTGCCTTTCCCTCCCCCTTGAAAAGGCCATTTCTGTTCAGAAACTTCTGCCTTGGCTCCACAGATTAAGTCAAAATTATAACTGTGTAGCTGCTTCATTTATTTATTTCAAACACAAACATTCAGAAATACAATAAACCGAGGCTTCTGAATATTTCAGCTGTAAGGAATAATTTCCCCCTGAAGCTGAAAGCCTGCCTTGTTCACACATTTCAGGAGTGAGAACCAGCAATTTGATGTTTCAGCAAGTTGACTGCAAAAGCTTTTAGATTTTGTTGTACTCCCCCTGCTTCCAAAAAAAAAAAATCCCTGAGCTTAAAATGTCTTCTAGAGGTTAAAAAGAACCTCACCTGTTTCCTCTCCGAAGGCAAACATTCACTTTATTGCGCTATGCACAGAGAAGAAAAGTTCAGAAAACTCCTGGGGGTCAAATGTCAGCTCTCCTTGGCTTTTCCTCTCCTGCTCCGAGCTCTCCACGCAGGGATCAATATTTGCTGTAAACCCCAGCCCGGAGCGGGCAGGTTATGGATGGGGTTTCATTAATTGAGTCCCTCTGCAGCCCCTCCTGCTTGTTTGTTCGGGTCGGACCTCGGGGGCTGGCGGAGCCCCGAGCCTCGCGCGTGCTCGGGTCAGGACCGTGCTCCCCGCACGAATGACACCCCTAATTAGCACAGCCACTAATCACCCGGACTCAGCAACGCCTCCCAGTCACCTTTTCACAGCTGGTGTTGGATGGCCCAGCTTGAGCAGCGCCAGAGCACCGGGGAGCTCCTCAAGGATCAGAGAACCAGGTTTGTCCAATGCCTCAGTGAGTGCCGGGGTCGCCCTGGAGATTTATGGCTCGGCTCAGAGCAAATTGCTTCTTTCTCTCTTCTCCAGCTTTGTCCTGGCTACATTTTTAATCCCCATCCTTCTCTCACGTTCTGCTGCCTTGCAGAGCGCTCGTGGGCTCACCCAGAGGACCAAGGGGTTTCTTTGGTCAGTGGAAATCCTGAAATCGCGGCAAAACCTCTCCCAGAAATCAGGCTAAAGGTAACTTCTGTCTATGAAATTATCCCACCTTCTCCACGGGCACACAGACCTAAAAATAAGAGGAAGAGCCATTTGTTCTGCTGGCCCAGATGTGATTATTTGCAGGTGATGAAAAGCCTCTCTCTGCCACAGCAGCTTTTTCTCGTTATTTATGTTAGCACAGCCCTGCACTGCCCAGAGAAAACAACCGGGGAAAAACGCAAGATGAGAGAATTTTCAGAAGGCATTTATACCGAAATCTGACTAAAACACACACACACACACAACTTCGAGTACTTCACAGGAAAATCCCGCACACAGGTAACATGTTAAATACCAGTAAAAAGGGGGAATTTCTCCTATTTTCCGCTGCAAAATCAGCCCTCCCACCACCTCTCTTTACTTTTATAAATACCCAAAGAGATACTAATGGAACGAAGAAATCTAGGGAGTATCACCATAGGAAAAGAGAGCCTTTCAAAACACAGGTTTTTGTTAAACCCGTGGGAACAAAATACATAAAACGATGTTTGGGGGCAGTTTTCTTCTTATTCCTCTTGTGAATATTCTACAATTATTACAATTAATAAATCCTCCTGTTCAGGGCAGGTTTATTCCCCACCAGCACTTGGGAGCACTGGGATATCAGACAGTCCTGCCTGGAAACCTCCAACGGAACCTGCAGCACCTCTGCTGCCAGGCTCCAGTTCCCTTTTAGAGGCGAAATTGTACAAAATCTCTGTTTAACTCGGTGGGAGAGGCAAAGAAAGAGAGGTTGAACTATCAGAATTCAGTGTCAGTCTAAGAAAGAGATGAAAGGATGGCAGAGAAGTGCTGGAAGGCACCCAGGCTGTGCTTTGACACGCGGCCAGTGACAGCACCAGGCCGGTTTGCAGGAATTGAGGGGAATGAAAAAATTGAGCCTGGGTTTCTGACTTTGCCCACGACGCATCTCGAATGCGCCACCAGAAAAATTTCGTTTTGTCAGACACTCCTCATGCCAGGCAGACGGCGGAAAAAGCAGAGAAACCTCAGGAGAACGCTGAGGATTGGAACTCCCACCACGAGGATGACAAAATGAACCCATCTTTCAGAAGGGTTCAGCCAAACCTTGCAGGTGTTTTTCCGAAAGAAAACCGCTTTTTCTCTCCCCCGGGGTTTGCAGCTTGTTTCCATTGTCACTTTGTAGAGGTATTTTAAATATAGAATTCTAAAAAACACAACCTTTCAGAACATCTGCACTGCCTTTTCTCCAAAGAGCAACTTTGACATAGAAAAAGGTGAAATTTCTCTGTATTTGTTGAGCAGTAAGAGAAAATCGAGCAGAGATGATGGTACACAATCAACTCAAATTGTGCAGGCAAGACAGAGGCCCTATTAGCCCAAAATTCTCCCTGTGGACTTCTAGAAACATTTTATAAATACAATATTCACACTGAAAAGAGAAGGGATTGCATCTCCATTGCAAAGGCAAATCATTCCTATCACCCATGCTCACTTTTCTGAGGTGTTCTCTCTCTAATCAGCATTTCTGGATGGATTTCTGGATGCGTTTCAGCTTTTCAAGAAGTTGTGGTGCACCACATTTACCGTTTACAGGTGACTGACATTGACTCTGTGCTCAGTTGGTGCAATGCTCTCACATTTTGGGGGGATCTGGGCAGAGATTTAAACTTTACTAAAGTAAAAATTAAGATAAAAAGCATAAGAAAGAGATTTATTTATTTGTGAACGAAGCAGATCTAAGCCTAGAAACTTAAATAACGTCCTGCTGATGTTGAGGAATAAACATATAACGTATAATGTTATGCATTTATTCTAGAGGCAGGTTTAAATGCAAAAATGCTCATTTTCAGGCACTTGGAGGCTGACAATCACAATGCTACAAAAGAAAGGAAGAAAAAGCACAGTAGAAATCCTCTGTTGCTCTAATAGATGGTAAAATCTGGTGGGGTGATTTGAATTGCACAGGAGGCTGGGGAGCAATGAAATGGGCTTGCAGGGGGATTGTGTAATGAAGTCCATGGAGGGTGGGGAGAGAGTCAGAAAAATATATTAACATAAGAAGAATAATTAGGAAGGCAAGGCCTTAATTCCAGCAATAACTTTTGGATTTTAGAGCATGCTTTGTTTTGCATAACAAGAGTCAGCTTTTTTAGTAAGCTTCGATAGAAAGCATCAAAGAGCATCAAAGCTGACTTCTTTTTAGCCATGAAGAAAATAAGATGTTGGAAATAAAACCAGGGAATTATACTTCCTAAAGCCTTTTATGATTGCACAGAACCTGGAATACCTATTTTAGGCCACCGGAACATTTCTATATTCTCACATTGCTTATCAAACACCGCTGAACAAATTGATTTCTAGTAGAGAAGGAAGGTTCTGGAACAACTTCCTGGCAGAATTAGCGGGGACAGGAAACCCAGCTGAGTCTTTAAACTGATCACAATATTTTTATGGACACGGTTACTTTGTGTGACAGCGCAAAATTACTGATCAGGCAAAGGTTGCTGTAGGTGCAACGTGTCCAGGTTTTCTCCCTCACTTTCCTGAAAGTTTATTTTTATGTCATTCGTATTCATTGATCCCAGCAGACAGTGGGACACAGCAAAGAACAAAGGCACCTGCTGGTGCTCACACCTCACCCCCCAAACCCACAAGTTCTGAAATGGCAGCTCCATCCTCAGAAACACCTGGAACAGGAGCCCAGCTGAACCTCTGCACAAACCACACAGCTGGAGCAGCTCCAACAACACCTTTCCCACCAGGAGCTGGAATGCTGCAGCTCAGCGTGCCCAGCTGGGATTTGGTTCAGGAACATTCTCAAGGGAAAAGCAAACTCGACAGAGCTGGATGAGAAGCACAGGCCTGGCTGCGTGGCTTGGTCCCAGACGGCTCAAATATCTCATTATTTCTCCATCTCAGTATTCCCAAGGCTTCTTCTATTGCACTACCCACTCTGCAAAATATATCTATAAAAATATATATATATAAAAAAAGGAGGGGGACAATTTAATGTCCTTTCCCTCCCTCCAACTCACAGTTTAGCCCCAGCAGCAGAGCACGGAGCTCTTCCTTCCTTCCAGGAGAGGTGGTGCTGGTGGAGGCAGCCAAGGAGAGGGCACGGCCCCATGGCCACCTGAGCCACCCCTCCTGGTGCAGCACAACCCCTCCCACGCCCCAACAGCCACCAGCTGACCCTGCCTGTGATGCTCCCAATCCATCCCAAACACTTCCAAGTGACTCCATTAAGCAGACATCATTAAACAGCACTCTAATTACCAGGCTGATTAAGACAAGAGCCTGCCCAGCTTTCAGGGCAGAACTGTAACTAAAAGCAGAGGCACTCTCAGCACTGACAGTATTTACAGCCCCTTTTGTTCCCGGCCCATTAATCACCCTCCCAGGGCAGGGAGTTTAAGAACAAATTGGCAATACTATAACTTCAACAAAGCTTAAGGAAAAAATAACTGTTTCTTTTTCAGAATGTATAGATCCGCCTTCAGCCACGCTGCAGAAATGGTTCAGGATTCAATTCTAAGCCCGGAACTGTAACAATACATCTTATTATTAACTGTGAAACACAGGGATCCTGCTGCCAAATAAATCTCCAGCAGCACAGAGTCCTCCAGGAGCGGCTCCTGCTCCACCTCTGAGTTTTTCATCACGCGCTACCCGAGGCCCAATTCCTCAAGAACTTTCCCCACCTCGCTTCTCCGCCTCCTCCCTTCCAACCCCATTGTTCAGTTATTTGTTAAACCATTTTTGTCGAGATAATTGGACTTTCCAGAGCTGATGCACCGATTTAAGGTGAGAGGGACAGATTTGCTTTCTCACACCGAGCCACTGAATCAATTCCCCTCCCGGCAGCCTCCCTCTAATAAAAATATTTTTCTCCCCTACCACTTAAAAGCTCGTAACTACCTCTTTGGAGGAGAAAGTGCCTGACCTTTGGGGCTTGCAGCTGCATCTCTGTGAGTGACAAAATGAGCTCCCCAAAGCAGCAGTTTTTGGAGAGATGAAGTGTGTATTTAAACAAGTTTGCCTTCAGCATTCTCTTCCCTGTTTTTCCTTCTTCACCCTTTGTTTTTGCCTCTCTCTGCTCCCCTTCCTCCTGCCCAGAGCTTTTCGGAACAGAGGTGAAAACTCCAACAGCAGAAGTTCTTTTCTTCCTCCTAAACACAAATATCCTCTAATGACAATGGGAATTAGTTCTACCTCGTGGCCGTGGGAGAGTCCCCACCCTGCCCTCACCAATTAAACTCTGCTGTTGTAATTAAGCTCAGTGTTTGCTTCCAATGAGATGAGCAAAATGAACAAAGGTTGTAGCCCCCTGTCGAGTTCATATCCAAAACTGAGGCAAACTTCTCAAGATCAAAATTTATCTAGATGGGAAAAGAGGATGTGAAAGTTTCTTTCTTTGCATGGCACAGTCTCCCAAAAACTTGACTTTTTCTCCGCCAAAGCATCTCTAGTTTTAAATGATTTCTAAAATGTTCCTTAAGTTATTGTTTGCTTTTCTATTCTTGATGGGAAAACAGTTCTTTGTTCCCTTTCTATTCAAAGATCAATAACTTGCTGGTGGGTAGCTCTAATGTGGTATTTGCTGGGAAAGTAGAATGAGGAGTTGAGGAATTTTGCTGACAAAAAAGCCCAAAAACGAACTTGTGTGAACAAACCAGAACAATTGTACAATTAATGAAACAAAGAGAGATGGTGCTGAGTGTTTTATGAGGTTTTTCCCAAGTAAATCCAAATTCAAGAACAAAAAAGCACATTTGGTGACAGGGAGGAATCATTAATATGAAAAGAGTTGAGGCTCAGGCCTAAATTTAAATTATTGATGGTAACATTCGCTGGACTTTTCTCCTGCTCCAAGAGAGCTGCAAACAAATCCTGCAACACCCGGGGAGGGGAGATGGTGGGGCAACAGCAGGAAGAAAGAATTCCGAGGTTATGCACGGAAAAACCCCCAAATTAACTGTGATTAATCCGTGCACCTCACCCAGAATCAGCTTTTACTGACACTCCCGGAGGCCGAGGGTGTAATAAGCATTTTATTGGGATGGATTTGCAGCCCTGCTGTATTTATTGGGATGGATTTGCAGCCGTGCTGGAAGTGAGAGGCACGGCCGAGGAGATGGACAGGCTCGGGGTGTTAATTATTGCAGCAGCAGAGCAGAAACCAAAGCTCATTTGGAATGAGGAGCAGCACCACTGCCAGAGACCTTTTCTGCCTTAATTACAGCTCCCTGCCCTGGCTCCTGCACGGAGCTCCTGGAGTTCTCACGTATTTAACTCTTTAAAAATTGTTGCTGCCATGGATAGTTTATCTATAGAAATAATACGACTGGCAAGAAGAGATTTTAACTCCTAAAACTTCCTCGTTTTTCCTAAAACAAATACATGGAAACCAACTTTTTGGCATTTTTCCCTCTGAAGGCACAATGAAATTCAGCCCCTCTGGTCTTCCTGTGAGTGGAGTTTTTCCAGCTCAAGCAGGGTTATTCAAAGCAGAAAAGGACCAAGAAATCATCAGCTAGAATTCTTTTCTAAGCTCTGCCCTTTATTTTCCACCTCCGCTCTGGATCACAGGGGTACATAACTTAAATCTCCTGATTTTGCAGGAAAACATATTTTTTTGGTCAATTATTTCTGTGTTCTCTACACCTGGTGAAACACATCAAAACACACCCTAAAGTGACAGCCCTGAAACACTTTAGAAAATTTCCTGTTATGCATTTTTAAGAGAAGGTTTAATAAAAACGAGCAATCAAAGTCTCACATTTCACTCAGATGTTTTTAAGGGAATAAAAAAATTGAAAGCGACTTCATAAGTGTTCCCAAACTCGCTTAAAAATATTTAATTTGCGAAATTTGTGTGAATTTTTCATTTGGTTTCTGGAGAAAAAAATAAAGTTTCATTCACTGAGTGGGAAAAAAAACCAAACAGTTTTTCAACGTTAACCAGTTACAAAGTAAATAAAGTAAATGTGACAAGTTAAAAATCCGAACGGCAGGAACTCCGCAGTGCCTGGCAGAATCTGGGCTATTGTGATCCTTTAAATGAATTCATAAAATTAGCTGTGATGATGCACTACAGCAGGAAATTTTGATCTACAGAATAAAATCAATGCAGAGCAGAGCTCAGTCTCGAGTTGCTGCACAGACCCCTGCAGAAAGTCTGGAGCTTTACAGGGAATGTTTGCCAGAAGAAGCCCTGGGATAACAGGGAACATCCATTTTAATGTCTCTCTCTCTCCACCATGAAGTGGCTGTGAAAGTGCAGCAGAATAACCAGGAGCGCTGTGGGGAACCTGAGCGAGCAACGTGGAATTATGATTATGAATAAGTCTAAAAGCAAATTATAAAAATAAGATCTAAATTTAAAGCCAGCAGCCCCCCCCTTTAACAGCTTTAAGTGTGAGTCCAGGTCTGCATTACTGGGAAATTAGTATACAAATTATATACCGCTGGGAATATGAAAAATATTATTTATGGGTGCGTGGTATTAAGTAAAAAATTATTTCAGTGAGTAAAGCCCTCGGGCTGGGTGTTCATTGGAATAAGGAATGATCCATCTCAGTGCTCGGGAAAATTGTGATGCAAACCGAGGCTGTTTTCCTCCTTAAAGCAAAATGTTTGTAAAAGCAAAGCTGCCCTCAAAGCCTGAACTGATTCCAAAAGTCCCATCCCAGATCGTGTAACACCGAGCTCGTGCTTTTCCTGAAGATGGGAAGTCAAAGCCCAGCTTTGGAATGGTCTAGGACAGGCCAGGGATGGATGAGGGGAGTTAAACCAAGGCCCCACATGACGGAGACCTCAACAAGGGGCTCTGTCAGGGAGTTTGGGCTGGATTTTGGGAAAAGCTTCTTCCCCCAGGGAATGGTCCCAGCCCCGAGGCTGCCAGAGCTCCAGGAGCGTTTGGACACTGCTGCCAGGGATGCCCAGGGTGGGGGTGTTGGGGGGTCTGTGCAGGGCCGGGAGCTGGGCTGGATGATCCCCGTGGGTCCTTTCCAGCCCAGGATATTCTGTGATTCCATGGATCTATAAAAAGGGGGTGTATTTTTAGCCTTGTTCACATATTTGCTGTGAGCAGAATCAAAATGGGTACAGCAAATAGCTGCATTCAGAACCAGAAGGATGGAGAGCCAGAACTGGAGACAGGGGAGGGGGAAAGGCCAGGATCCCACCAGAATTTGTGAATAATTCCAGTGGCTTTGGGCTCCTTTGGTGTTAAAAACCACAAACTCAGAACACCCCCAGCTGGAGCTGGGCTGGGTCAGTGCTGGCAGACGTAATCAGGTTTCTCTCCTGTTCCTGCCACCACAAAAAAAGCCAAATGTTTGAGAAAAAGGTTGGAATTATCAAACTAAATGGAATTTTTATCCGACTGCATTCACACGTGAAGCACTGAGGATTTCAAACTGACAGAGGGGAAATTTAGGATGGACATTGGGAAGGAATTCCTCCCTGTGAGGGTGGGCAGGCCCTGGCACAGGGTGCCCAGAGCAGCTGTGGCTGCCCCTGGATCCTTGGCAGTGCCCAAGGCCAGGCTGGACGTGGCTTGGAGCAGCCTGGGACAGTGGGAGGAGTGGATGGATGAGCTTTAAGGTCTCTTCCAACCCAAACCATTCCGGGATTCTGAGATCCCAAAGCTCAGCGTTTGAGGCACAGAGGTGGAAGAACAAATCTCAGCAGGTTCCAGCTCTGTTCCTTGCCTGTGACAGCTTCTCCAGGCATGGTGTGCTTTGCAGCCCCGTTCTCCGTGGATTCAGCTGCTTCCATCCACCTGGAGCAGGAAAGCCGAGGTGTCTGGGTGGGATTTTTCCTTTCATGCCTGAGCAGGGGACACTGGACAGAGCCAGGAGCTTGCAGGTGAATTTGTGTGGCAGTTGCCTGGCAACTCACAGAAGGAAAGGATTTAAATCCAGCATTAGCAACTCGTTTTAGAGATGAAATTATGCCAGTTTTTATCAGTGGGAACAATGGGAAGTAGGAAAAACAGGAGATGAGGAATAAATCCAAAGTCTCTGTCCAAAGGGAGCCCTAATGGGCCTGGAATATACAACAGAATATGAAACTCAAACACTGAGATGAACTCCCTGACATTTGAGGCCAGGTTCAGGACTCCCCAAGTGGAGCAAACAAAGGATTGTTCAAATACCACGTGTGGTTTTTAATTAAGAAGTGCATCCAAAGGAGGGAAAGGGCTTTGATAAGACTGGGGAGGTTGTGGCAGGGGCCAGGTTTGAGTGCACTCTGCTCCACACCAATGTCAGGAGGCAGAAATTAGGTGCAAACCACTCTTTATACTCCAAAAGGCCTTTTAGGATCATTAGTTGCAGATGGACTGACCTAGAGATGTTAAATATTTCCATGATACTTCAAATAAAAGTTCAATTTCTGAGAAAAAAAAAAACCCCAACAACACTGTGGGTTTTTGTTTTGTGTTTGTTTGGAGTTTTTTTGCCTTGTTTGCGTTTTCTACTGGAGTAAAAAAAATCCCCAATGACACACAGAAAGGAATAAAACAAATGAAAGGTTTCATTTCAGGGCTTTTTAAACCCAAGTCTGTATCTTTCTTTTGCCTGCATTGATCTGGACAGCTTTGCTTTCAACCCGCTTTAATTGAAAACATGAAAATGAAATATTACATTTTTTTTCCTCATAAATAATTCCAGTTTGCTGTTCTGCAGAAGGTTGGAGGGTTTCAGCTTCCCTTGTTCCGGCCGTGTGCAAACCAAATATTGATATGATGCAAACGTCAAGTTTCATTTAAAGCAAAATAGATCCTGGAGAGCTGCAGAACCATTACAAATCATTCCAAAGCAGCAGACTCAGGATTTTAGGGATTTTTTTTTTTTTTTTTTTAATGCCAAAATCATTTGTGTCACAGCACTGGGACAGACTGAGTTTTAAATACGCTGACTTCTGCTGGGCTAAATAATTTTGGTGGCAAGTCTTTGCAAGGAGCTGTTTCCAAGAGAGCAAAAAAAACACCAACATTTCACAAGGTCCTATTTTAAGCTCACTTGGCAAAAGCTTTGTAAAACACACCTCGCTCCACGCTCCCTGGGAAGGCACTCCAGAAGAATTAAGACAGAATAAAAATGGACTTCCCGGGGAAAATAAACAAACCCGCAAAGTTCTCATCCCAGACCGCGGAGGAACCAAAAGCTCGGGAAACTGAGGTGCTGCTGAGCCACAGATGGATCCCTTGGGAGATAATTAAGAGAGCTGGGCACCTTCACCGTGTGCTTTCACCGCTGAAAACAAAATATTTGCAAGGAGCTGCCTTGTGCTCTCATTAATTGGGCTGCTCGGGCCCCCTGCCTAATTTTATTAGAGGAGCCCATTGAAATTTATTTGGTAAATCCCCATTTTATGAGTTCTATACTCGCATCTACCCCAGCTAAAATGTTGGCCGAAGAGCAAACTTTTTTGAGGGGAAAAAAATAAAATTAAGAGCTGCAAAAAGGAAGGAAGGTATTTATTTCTAGGGCTGGCGTTATCCTACAGAGGTTCCTGCACAAAGCAAACAGAAGGAAGTCAACAGCGTCCTCAGAACACACCTCATTAATTCTCAGCTGTGTAGCAGCTTTTCCACAATTTAGAACCACCATCATTTACATCACCAGCAGGTAAAAAAAAAAAAGTATTCAGATATTCAATATATTTTTTATTTTAAAAACAATCTGTGAAATTCAGGGTCCCCTGTTATTTTTCAAAGGCACTTCTTTGTCATCTTTATGAGGACTCCAGAGGAAATTTACTGTCCTGGACAGTGGCTGAGGTCTGCAAAAAAGCCTCTAAAAAAGGAAAAGATTTAGCACTCTATCAGGTGGAGACATCTTTTTTTAAGAGAAGGTCTCACTGCACAAAGATTTACAGCAGAATCCGCTATCATTGGGAAGTCAAGCCTGAAAATCTGCCTTGAGATGGATTCACCCGACCTGGAAATTAACTGCGCTGGGGGAGTTTGGCAGCACATAAACACCTGAGTACCTACTCAGGGAAACTCATGTATTAAACAGTGTTTCTGCAGAAGTTTTGGGCACATTTGGCTTTTACTTCTTCACTTTTTACGTCCACCAAGGTTGTTGTGGGGGGAAGGAGACAGGTGCTGCCCTTGTTCCGTGGTGTTCTGCAGCGCTTCTCTCACGTTGTTATGCATTTTTCGCAATGTGGCCACGGAGAAAGTGAGGATCTCCTGTCCTAAACGAGCTTAAAACCCAGCCGGGAGAGGATTGGGAACACAGGTTTGTACTTTGTGTCCTGGCAGAAGCAGCCGTTCTCCTTGTGCCGCGGAAAGGCTTTCGGAGCTCCCGGAGCGCGTTAACAATCACCGGGGCTTTGCTAAGTGCGTCACCCTCCCGTCAATCTCTTCCCAGGGGCTGGCGGGTGTCCCCAAACCACCCAGCGTGGCCCAAAGCTCCAGCTCGGGAGCGATTCCAACCCCTGCCCACGGTGGGAGAGCTCCAGCAGATTTACAAATTGACTTTCCCGGGATGGCCATCCGCAGGGAGCTCGGCGTCACGGGGGAAAAAACGCCTCGGAGTCGTGCCAGATGTTTTTGTTGCTCGTGTTTCAGTTTTCCTTCCCTTCCCTTCGGTTCTCCCCCAAAGCGATGGCGGGAGCAGGACCATTTTGGTGGGACTGCCAGGCTGGGAGCAGGTCCTGCCCCAGGGGGAGCTGACTCAGGGCCAAAATCACGCCAAAATCACCTGCGTGAGTGTCGGACACAGGCTGGGGCATTCCCTGAGAGGAATTCCAGTGCAGCACCCCGGCATCCGTCCGGCTGGGAAAAAAATCCAGCTCAGCACCTGGAAAATTATCATTAAAAAACAAAAGTGCTTTTTTTTTTCTTTTTCTTTTAAGGGTATTTAAAATTGGAAGTCCTCCGATGAAGCCTGCTGGAGCAAACAGCACCCCTGCTCTGGTGTTTAAAGCACGTCCACAGACAGAGCTGCCGTGGAACGCTCCATGGAGAAAATATTTTTGTAAAACACACCTCGCTCCACGCTCTTAATTAATGCTTTATCTGTGCATTAATGCTTTTTAATGCTTTATCTGTGGGGTTTTCATCAGCTGTCAGAGAAAGACCAATGAGGTGACGGTGCAAAAGGAAGATTTTTGGTTTATTACCCTCACTGCCCGAACAAGAGGGTGCAAAGAGGATTGCCTCAAGGGTCAGAGAGAGAGCTCACGGGGATCTCAGAGGGAGACGTGGCGCCTTTGGACAGTGCACATTTTAATTTAGACAAATTAAGTTTACTAATAAATCGAGAATCTGCTTAGCTGGGCACCACAGGTTCCCACTCTCCTCGGGGAATTATTCAGCTCTCTCCAGGACTTGTCTTTTGCCTCCCTTCTGGATTTATTGGCCGATCCTGCGACCCTGCCACAGCCCAGCTCTGAAAGTGCAGGAGCCTGAACTGGCTCTGACTCAAAGAAATGCTTGGCGAGAACGAATGGCTCCCAGAGATAATGAAATCAGCTGTCAGTACATTAAACATTTCTTTTCCCCGTGCCCGGTCATCACCAAATATCATCAAATCTGTCATCATAAAGGGCAGCCTGTTAGAAATGGGCTGATGAGCTCGGAAGGATCAGATGTGATTTATTTTATCATTATCCGAGTGAATGAAGAGTTCAAAGATGCAGAACTTTTTGTTGTTGTGGACTTGTTTCCCTTGTTTTCCATAACTGAACAAAGTCAGGATGAAATTTTTCTGTGGAGACACAGAACATTTCAGTGGCTGTTGACTAGAAACTCCTATTTCACTGACTACAGGACTTTTGAAGGATAACCTAACAAATATCACGACCTAAAAAACTTTTTGCCTCTAAGGAAACAAACTGGAAAGATTTGGGATTAACTGTATTCAGGAATTCCTGAGAGCACAGGATGAACATGGGAAAACACAGAGGGAAAACACAAAGTAAAAAGGAAAAGGCACTGATTTTTATAACCCATATATAAAATCCCATATAATCCATCTATAAATTCATGTATAATCCATACATAAATTCATGTATAATTCATATATAACCCACATATATGTGATGCCTCTCTCTTTACTCGTGCAAAGGACCTGGGAAAATTCTTGTCCGTCCTCTTGGAGGATATAACTTTCAAAAAGCAGCCCTGGGGAAGCTGCACAAGGTTTAATAAAGGCATTAATTGTGTTTGCAGTGCCTCCCTCTCCATCTGCCAACAGCTGGGCATGGACAGCACAAACCCTCATCTCCGGCTGCGGGACACAGGGAGATTTGTGTGCAAGGTTTAAACGTTCTCATACAGAAATAAACCACTCAGACACCTCAAATTAAGTGAATTTGTTTGCTGCTACAATAATTTAGTGCGTGGTTTGATGTCAGAGAGAAACAACCAGCTGCAGGTGTTGGATCACTGCTGAGGGCACTTGGACACTTTTAAAGACGCATTAAATCTCCTAAACACCTGTAACGAAAGGAGGGATGTAAATTAGGCTCAGTTTTATTTGTTCTTATGGCAAAGTCGGATTTATCTGGACATTTGTTATAATTAAGACACTAAGCAGATTGTCAGGTGTTTGCTTAGGGATGCACTGCTTTGTGCTGTTTCTCTTCAAGATGAATTCAGCACCTGTTCCGTGGCTCTGCTGTGAATATGCCAATGTCTGAAATATCCTTGGCTGAGAAATAGACCTGCCCATAAATAATATTCGGTATTTTGCAACTACTCGTAGTGACATAAAACTCCCATATTTGTACCAGAAACGTTAAATGTTGCACTCCAAAAGCAGCCAAAAATTCAGCCCTGAAAATACTGAATATCCAAATCTCTCCAATAAAGAGTTTATCTCTTATTGCCAGCAGCAGTTTAAACCAGACACTGCTAATTGTTTCTGCTGCTCCAGGAGGATCATCCAGCACAAGAAGTGACCAAAATGGATAAAGCTAATTTCATGTCATCCTTTCCACAGCTGGAAAGGCAGAAGAAACATATCTGTGCTCTTGCAAACTCATCATGGTTTGTGTTTCAGCTGTTAACTAACGACAACACATTAATTAGAGATCCCATTCTGAGATGGGAATCGCAATCCTGGGCTAAAAACAGCATTTCCACACTTTTTCCTTCAAACCTCCATTTCTTTGCCACATCTTATTACCGCTAGTATAAATTCAGATTAATTAAAAGGAGAAAAGGAAAGTTTTCTGTTGGAGGGAGCCACGGAAATTTGTGAAACCTCGGTGCGGCCAAGCGCGGAGGACTCGGAGCCAATTAAGGCACGGGCAGGGGCTGGGAAGCAGGGCTGGAGCCGGGGAAACGAACGGATTGCTCCTCGCTCCAGCCGTTCTTGCAAATTTCAGGCTGGAAACGAAGGCTGAATAGGCATCCTTTCCCTCGGAGTGAACCGGGAGGGGTTTGGTTCCCCGCTCGGCGGCGAGCTGATGGGTGAGGGGTGTTTTGGAGGCCTTGTTAAGGCAGGGTGGTGGAAGTGAGGCTCCAGACAGAGAAAAAACCACAATTTCCTGAGCTTCGCTGAGGAACACGGGTGTGAATTCCTCCCAGCACCTCTATAAGACCCAGCAGGGTTTTCCATTTGTCCTGACAAGGAGAGCGGTGGTCCTCACACAATGAACGCCACTCAAATACTTGTGTTGTTTCAAATTTTATCCAGCACTAGGCAAGACATTTTAACTCAGTTCTCACTCAGATTATTTAAACTCCGTTTTTCCTTCCCTAAGAACATTCAGCTCTGGAAATGCATTCATGGATCGTATCCCAACCCGAGTGCAAACTGAAACACATAAAACAAATTCTTAAAAAATCAATTTATCTCTCAGCACTCGAATTTGCAAGCGTGTAAAGATTGTGGAGAAACAAACGGCAAAGTATCACACCAAGAAATCCAAGCCCAACTAAAATAAACTGCCAATTAAATTATTGATAAGCTTCTTACCCGCTTTAGGGGCTACATTTTTTACTTTTTATTTCTCCCCGTGTTTCATTTTAAACTCAGTCACATCCTTTGGGATGCAGCCCCGCTTTTCCACTGCTGCAGCTCCTCCCACTTTTGGGGTGGGTTTTGTTGGGGATTTTTATCTGTGATCTCTGCAGAGTTCCTGCATTCTGACACTGGATATCTTTGTCTAGAAAAGAGCCTCAAACAAGGAGATTTGGTGCTAAAACACCTTCAATTTCCCCACGGATCATCCCAAAGATTGCATCCAGCCCAGGGAAAATCCCTTCTGAGAGGCACCCGGAGTTTAATCCTGATGGAGCAGCCGTGGCAGGGCTGGGATTGGGTGATCTTTGATTCCTGCCAGCCCAAACCATTCTGGGATGCCCCAGAAATCCCATTTTTTTTCCCTCCAGGAACCCCCTCAGCAGCACCGTGGCTCACTCAGGTGATGCTCAGCACGTGTTGGGACTCGGAGAACATTTGGAACATCTTGTTGCAGCAAGGGCTGATCAGATGAGAGTTCAAGCTGGGAAATGTGAGCTATTTTCATTAAAATGCTTGGATAGAGGAGAAACAAATGTAGTTTCTATTGATTTGGAGGACAGCAGGGAGAGTGGTGTAAGAAAAAAGGCTCTTTCCAATAAAATCCCCCTTCAATATTCAGTGCCTGCTGGCTCCAGCCTCCCTGCAAGTTAAAGAGAAATTCCCCCTGCAAGGGAACCTGGAGATTTATTAAATTCCTCCCTCTGTTTTCTCTCATTCAGTGCCTGCAGAGTGCAGTGAAATGCAGCAAGGATGGGCTGTGGAGCTGGAAAAATGACATTATTCCAGGCAAAAGTGGGGTGTTTGGAGACTGGAAAAGTCCTGAGGCTGTGGGTGTGCAGGAGACAGAGACTAAAAATGCCAAAATTACCCTGACACTGAGGACTTCAACCAGTTAATTATGAATATGAGGAAAATTCTGTGATGAAGGGTGAAGTTTTCAGCAGCCCATCAGTGGCACCAGAACCTGCCTAATTTATCAAGCTAAAACCAGCTGTGCATAGGGCAATCACACAGATAAACCCAGAGCAAACCAGATTAGAAAAATAGCTCTTGACCACTCTTAAAAAAATACAGCAAGTCATACTTAGTTCTAAAACCAAACCATTTTGTGTTAGCTGATTTTTCTGAAAGGCTTTTTGGGCTTCCTGCCTGAAAACCATGATTTCATAAAGAACTGGAGAAGATTTTCAAGAGCTTTAAGTTCAGTTACATTGAGAGAGACAAAGACTGACAGAGTACACTTTCCTCCTAGAACCATCTGACACTGATTTCTGGTTCTACCCTGCTGAGGTGAGTTTAGTTTTTTCTCCCTCAAAAATCAAATACTGTAAAGACTCCAAGTGTCCAGACAAATTCAATGGAGAAATTCTGGGCTCTAGGTTTTTCTGAGAATTTAGGAATGTGACCGTTGGGGTTTTCTGAACCAACTGGATTTTCCTTAAAAAAATCAAGCCCAAAACCCAAACAAACCTCAAACAGCAATAAAAAACCCCACAAAAATCACAGCCACATTAAAGGTTCTCCTTTTCCATTGGTTCCTCTCTGGCTGTTAAACCTAAACCCCTCCTGAGCTGAACTCCATCCAGGCTGGCAGTTTAGGGAAATCACACCTGATGCAAGCAGACTAAACTTGGAATTAATAACGTGATAGGATTCTGAGGAGGAATGTCAAAAACATCAGCCTGCTGTTCTGTGTCCTAGAGCAGGATGTCAGAGGCAAAATTCTTCTAATTTATCAAATTTCCTCAAGCTTATCAGCCCTGGCAGGACACGAGTAACAAGTGCTGCAAAGCACAAACTCATTTATTTAAGAGATACGTTCAGAAAGTGGAAATGCCAACGTGCCTGAGAACCCTCAGTAAATAATTTCAGTGGGGCTGGTGGCACAGGAGGTTTTTCTTACAGAGGTTTTGTGTCATTATCTACCAAAGATTATTAAAAGTCTTTCAGACACCAGACTGATAATATAAGAAAAGAGAATAAATTAGATTTTTTTAATACAGAAAGAGTGTTTTAGACGGGGATCTCCACGGTTTGGGAAAAGTTTGATTTAAAGGAGAATCCTCCCTAGGTCTTAGTACCACATTTTTTTAAGTTACAAATCCCGTTAAAGATTTGGACAATGTCTTTGGCAGTCAATCCAACACTGAATTTTATCCAACACTGAATCTTTCTGAGCATTAATTAAGGCCGGGTAACCCCAAGGTGATGTAACTGCAGGTGAAATCTCACGGCAAAACACCACCTCTGTTTATTCAAGTAATTAAATTTACTTCACCAAATCAAATGAGCTTTGGCCTTTCATATTCCAAGATTAAAGCCTGTCCACCAAGACTAAAAAAATGCAATCCTGCAGCTGGTGAACATTCTGTGTGTCCATCCCCAGCCCTGCTGGTCTCCAGGGCTGACGGGGCCAGTCCTGCTCCCAAACCCCGGAGAACAGGGAAGAGGAAGTTGTTTACTGGGAAAACCCAGAGTTATTTTTCTGGAGCTGCTGGTGGTGTTCACCCTGGCCTTTATGGAAGATAAAAGATGAAGCTCATGAGTCTCGCTCTGGCCCAGCCAATTCACTGCACTGCATCACTCACACGGTCCCAACTTTGATTTTATTGCTTTTTTCTTCAATGTTCAGCCCCTTGTCAGGAGCACCGCAAAGGAACTTCCCCGTGGCTGAGTAAGGGAATGACTTAAATCCAAGCTGTCCCAAAATTCCCACTGAGGGGTTTAGATGTTTAAGGGAATGGAAGAAGGGGAAAAAAAAAAATTGGTTTGTAATGCTGGCTTTTACACGGACATGTGCTTANGGGAATGAAAGAAGGGGAAAAAAAAATAAAATTGTAAAGGAAAGCTATTGGTTTGCAATGCTGGCTTTTACACAGACGTGCTTCAAACGTTTCAAAATGAAATCCTTTTCGAAAATATCAACGTGGAAAAGGAAGGTGTGAGCAGAACCTCTCCCCATATCAATCCTCCATTAAAAAACCAAAATTTTAAAAAATCCCATTTCTGGGAAGTTTTCCTCTCCCTCCCCCAAAAATTTAAAACCATAGGCAGGACCCTTCCACTCCTCGGGCAGTCTGGGAGGTTGAAGGAGCCTTTCCATCCTCCTTTGGAGTTTACCAGATTTTTTTTTTTTGCTGATCTCCGAGGACATCCCAACCATGGCTCTTATCAGAAAGAGAAATCCTTTCCCCCAGCATCTTTTCCCAAAAGTTTCTTCCCTTTGCTGCTTTTCCCTGCCAGCACAGAGCGTGGCTCGGATGACTTCGGCTCAAGGCTCTGCCTGTTGTGATCTCTGAATGAGCTGGAACTCGCAGGAAGAGGAGACAGCATTTACCTCTGATTACCAGGTACAGGATTTGGAAAAATAATGTCCTTTTCCCCCTCTATGTAGACTAGAAAATAGCTGTGCACGTCTGGGGAGAGGGGGAACTGTCAGCAAACAATCATTTTCCACGTGGAGGCCGTGCTCGTGGAACACTGCTCTTGTTCTGTACCGTTTGATCTCAGAACCGGCCGGGAAACACAGGCAAAAATTCCATTCTGCCCACAGAAAATGGAAGTTTCAGGGTTCAGCGAGACCCCTCAGAGTCAGCAACAGCTGCACGTTCCAGCAGATCATGCTTTTTGCATTTTTCCACCCAAACTTCGGGGATTCCCACGCCTGTGACCCACCACCTGCTGGGTGTGTGGGGCCAGGCAGCCACAGCTGCGGGGGATCCTCCTCCAGGTGGGGATGTTAGCGTAGAAACACATAATCACCGTGTGATTATATGCAGTGCTTTTATTGAAGAGCTCTGGGAATCGGGGTACAGACCCAAATCTGATTCCGACATGGGCTTGGGGTGAAACAGTTTTATACTCTTCCCTTACATAACTGCTCTAGAATCATAGGTTAACCATTAACTACACATTGTACTACTGTAATCGATCAAGCATGGTATTCAGGTTCTATTGTAATCATTCAGGCATATACTTCAAGCCCCTCTCCCACTATACCCTCATAATTCCTGTTGATTATATGTAATTTTCGAATAATCATCTTGTACCTATAACGCAGTGTAACTGTACTACTTGTACACAGGTGTGGAGTCACAAGATTTAACAGAAACAATGCTTATTCAAAGCCTATCTAAACTACTACAATTTTAAAACATTTTAATCCTATGCTATCAGGGACAGGGGCTCTTTTGGCCACACAGCCACCCCGTCCCAAACTCGTGTTATCTCCTNGTGTGGGGCCAGGCAGCCACAGCTGCGGGGGATCCCCCTCCAGGTGGGGACAGGGGCTCTTTCGGCCACACAGCCACCCCATCCCAAACTCGTGTTACCTCCCCACCCACTGCACTCCCAGAGCCACAAAAACCACTTTGAGCTGGGCTTTACTGCAAGGCCCCCGCTGCAGGAGTCACGCTTTTATCTCTGAACACAGGGATCCTGAAAAAACTGATTTTTTTTTTTATTTAAACACCCCACATAATAACATCTCCCAAGTCATTATTTCCCTTTACAACAACAACCGTGCTCCGTGTGTTATCACAGCACACAATGGAAACAGGGAGCTTCAGCTGTTCTTTCCCAAACCTCTGAAAAGGCTTTGGGGCTGAGTTTGTTGGGCCCTGACAGCTCAGCAGAAGGGGAGAAGATTATCCAGGGGCATGAGGTTGTTTCTACAAATTGAGTCTTTAAGGGAAGCGTCACCTTACAGATAATTTTAGCTTGTAGGAGCTCAAAGGGGCTTTTAATTTAGGAAGAGCACTGGGTTTTCTAAAAGCTGCACAAGTGAGCCAGGGAAAAGATCCCGGAGCTAGCTGGCAGGAGCACAAATCACTTACAGCCAGGAGATGTGGCAGCAGGATGGGTGGGGAGAGCTGAGCTACTCAAGACAAAGGAATGGGCGTTCAAATAAAAGCTTTGTTTTATAGATTTTCCATCCAACTCCATCAACTCTCCTCCTTTTGCTTTTGGGTTTTTTTGTAATTCTGAAGTTCAGCACTGACAAGGGTTTACTGGCCCAAGAATTTAGTCCCGAACTTGAACGTTTCATCACTTCTGTATTTCTCACTCCCTGAATGCAAAAGAATTCTACCAAAACACCACTGAAAATGAGCTGAAAATGACCCTCGCTTTTAGGGGCCATCACTACCTCGAGCAAGAAATAAAGAAATAAATCACGCAGCAATTTTCGAGGCATTAAATTTTGATTTCCACGATATCCCAGTGAATAAAGATCTACCCCAATTCCTGTCCCCGTTCCTGCTCACTGTGAATTGCCAGGTTCTCATATTTATTTCTCTTTGTTATCTTTTATACACAAGACAGAAACACTTGATCAATTTTTCAAAAGCCTCAAAATTCCTACTTATGGAAACAGTTCCTTATCAATTCCCAAGCCCCTCTGACTGTTCGCTCTCTGGAATTGATAATTCCAGCATTTAGAAAGTATTTATCCATTTTATACCTCTTACCATCTTTTCCCCATGCAGAAATAAGTCATAAAAATGACTGTCACGCGTGTTTAGATTCATTTTACACTTGCTGTGGAAGCAATTTTAGCATTTATCTGTGTTTTGTATTGTAATTCTTTTGTATCCGATTGTGGAACATCCAGGGAGAAAGAACGACCAAAAAAAGTTCAGTTAAAACACTCCCTACACGCTCTTGGACAAACTCCCTCCATATTCTGTAGATTAATCATAGAAATGCATATTAATGCATAGAAACTGATACATTTTCATTCTTTTTTTTAGCCTTAATTCTAATGCAAACGCTAAAAATTTTATGGCAAATGAACTAAAAGCATCTTTCTCCCCGTTCTGCTGAACTCTTCCATAAGTACAGGACTTTCTAATGAAAGATATTTTCATGACACCTTTTCTATCACCAGCCTGTTTCAAAATGCCAAACAGGATTATTAATGAATATTTACGCATTGATCTAATAATCTACAGATAGAAAAAAAAAAATAAGTCATCTTAATCTCCTTAAAAATGGGCTTTTTTATGCAAGTCAGTGTTGAGAACCGAAAAACACCATTAAAAACTGTATTAAGTTTAATTAGGCCTTCTGAAGAGTTAGATTTAACACAGACTTAACGTAGATTATAAGGTATGAAAACAAGGACGATTATAAATTTGTCTTTCTCTGGACTTCCCGTATTCTTTCCCTGCATAACTCCCTAAAATGGGCTGATGATTAAACAGATATTTCAGCTATTGAAGGAAAAAAAAAATCTGTACCCAAAGTTAGTCTCCATAGCTCCCAAACAGAGCTTTTAGAGTGCTTTTAGAGTGCTGAAGAGAGTTGGTAACTTTGGGTGTTGAATCTCACTGGAAAGGATTTCTGCTCTTGCAATGATGGAAAAGCCAAAGGTCTCTTCCAACTTTCATTTTTTCAACAGATTCACTGAATAATAACAAGAGAAGGGAGCATTAAGTAGCAATGAGCAGTAATCAATCCCAATTTGCTCCTACCCACAATTAATTAAATTGCTGCGTGCCCTATGAATGGATTTTTTAAATTAAACGTTTTGTTTACTGATTGTTTGGAGACATCAGCAGACACTGCAAGGGATCTTTTCCCTAATAACGGAGCTAAGCAGGCCCGACATTAAACAAGGTGCCAGTCAGCTGATCCAGATTCTGTTTGTTCTCCTCCAAAGACAGAGACAGAACTCGTATCAGTGACTGGAAATAATCTTTGGCCTGCTCTTGTATATTTTTAAGCAGCAAGTCACTTACTGAAACCAAGATTTCATTTGAAACCCACCTTGGGCAGTGGATTATTGGGTTTGAGTACCAAAGAACACTCTGCTGCTGCTCAGAAGGGTCAGTCCTGTGGGGAAACGTTTCCAAATCCTTCCTGACATATGTGAAAAGGAGGAAATATTTAAAATAAACAGGGGGGGAAAGTGGGATAAGTATTTGACAGCATAACCTCATTTTTGCCAAGAAAGGACAGAGACATCAAGGTTACAATGTTTTAGGGAGGTGACATTAGGGGGAAACCCCCACATTTCCTGGCAACGCAGCTGACAAACACCAATGGATTATAAAGAGAGCTTCTGATCACAGAGTTGGTGCTTTCACTGGCCACAAAGAGAGGATGAATCTTATCACGGTGATTTCTGTGCCGTGGGTTTTGTATTTATGCTGTGTGCGGTGATCTCTGGTATTAGCTGTGAAAGGGAGAAGTGGAACCATCACATTAAAGCAAATATTTTTTAAGAAATAGGAACAGCTACATAAGCACGATACAGTTTTAGGACATGGGAAAGTAAAATTCTGCCTTAGAAAACCAATCCAAGGAGGAAACAAGAGGGATCATCCAGCTCGCTCCAGTCCTCAGCCACTTCCCATCTTTGGAAATCCATCACCAGGATTTTACCAGCTGAGCCCACATATTTACAGGGCATGGACCAGTTCTCCCTCCAGCCTCACAGAATGTGGGCTGCTGAATATTCCTGAGGCTCCTCCTGGACGGGATCTCCCTGCCAAGGACCTGCCCCCATTATTCCTTCCAGGAGCCCCGACCCAGCTCGGGGTCTGCACCAGCGGAAATCAAATCAGCTGCTCAGGGCTGGAACAAGACTCCCTTCATCCTCCTGCAAGAGGAATCTGAAAGGCAGCAGAGGGTGAGACAAGAGAGCAAAGCCAGCAGAAGTCATCTGAAAAAGATCATCAATAAAACCTTTGTTTCCAGAGCAGGTCTCAAAAGGGGCCCCTCTGGAGACCACAGCGGGGACATTTTAAGGGAACAGGGATGTCGAAACTTCCCCTCACTTCTGTGAGGTGGGAGGTGTTCAAAGGCAAGGCTGGAGCTCAGAGCAGCTCCACTCTTTGCTGGAACTCCCCTGCTCAGTCCCAGGCACCCGGAGCCTCACACAGAGTCGGAGATGAGAGGGTTTCACACGAATTCACCTCTCAGCTCGGTGCCCTCAGCCCCCTCCTCTCTCAAGCGCCACTCGTGAAAGACCCAAAGCAGGGATGTGGAACCCAGCAGCAGCCTCCCTTTCGTGCCCTGGAGCCCCTGGCAGCTGTTTCTGTGCCACATGAAGCAGAGCAGGGCTGGCACGAGTGTTTCCCACGCCAGCAGAGCGGCGATGACAATTGGGAAGTGTTTGAGCCTCTGCGCGGGGCTGCTCCCGCTGCTGGCAAACCTCAGCAACAAACACCCATTCCTGAAGGCAGCCTGCTTGGGGAGGCAGTGCTGGGTCAAAGGACACTTAATTCTCTCTAATTTGGACTTCTAATAGCTCCTTAACCGTGTTTATAAAGCGCTCAGTAACACCTGAGTATACCCTCACAACACCCGAAACGATCCCAGCTCGGCAGGGTGCAAGTGGTGGGTCCCTAAACAGTTGGGGGGGAAAAAAAACTGGTCTGGAATTCAGCTTTCAGCGATTTAATCCATATTATAAAGGCAAAAAAACCAGGCCTAGGAAGTCAGCAAAAATTTCCCTAAACTGAAAGAAAAGTAAGTGTATTTGGGTATTTCAGTCACCACCCTGTTCGACACAACTGAATGACTGAACAGCCCAGATTTAAATGAAGTCAATTTTCCTTTCATTTCCGAAGACTGCAGGACATGTCTGTCACTGCTAATGAAAGGCCAAGTGATTGCAGCAGCAAGGTCAGATTTCAATTAATTATCCCTGTTCACTGCCTGAACCTTGCTCACTTACAAGCCTTGATAGAAAGAGATCAAATACTAAAATATTACCTGAATTATTAAAGATTCTCCCTCGCTGATGACTGCAGTACGAAAGCTGAATATTACCAAAAGCTCTCCTCACAATTTGCTGGTTTTAATCAACTTATCTTGGTTTTACTCTTTTATTTCTGCAGTGACCAGATAATTTGTTATTATAAATGAGGGGTTTAGTTATCAAGTTTCCACACAAGTAAATTTTTCCCATCCCTGGAAGTGTCCAAGGCCAGCTTGGACAGGGCTTGGAGCACCCTGGGACAGTGGAAGGTGGGATAAGATGGGCTTTAAGGTCCCTTCCAACCCAAAAAAACTCAATGATTTTATGAATCAGGGGGGGTTTTGATGAAATTTAGAGCTGCCAGTGAATATTTTTGTCTCCACGCTCGTTAGTAGGTGTTGCTCTGCCCGTCGTGTGAGAATAGCAGAACAACAAGGCAAGAAACACATAAATCCAAAAAACTTCTGCTAATGGAAAGCACCTGGCAACACATTTTCAGTCCTACCCAGCCCAAAAACCACCTGATAGCTGATTCTCGTGCGAGGAGGAATCACAGACATCACTAGAACAACAAAACTCTGAGTTCTCACTGAAGCTGAAAATCAATTTACATCAGCACGATGGACCCTCAGAGCTCTGGGAAATGGTCACTCCAAAGCTGAGACACCATTCAGACTGAATTAACCACATGGGGATATTTACCCTCAAAAAAGCCATGACAAAACCTCTTGGCTTTGAGTCACCGCGTGTGCGACACCGGGGGAATTTCCTGGCACGCCTGAACCCGTTCTGCTTGTTTCCTTTGACACACGGCGGGGGAAGGCCAATTTCTGAAAGGTAGCGATGGGGAGGACAAATCCACAAAACCAGCTCAGATATTTTGGGATAAAAACGCCCCAAGAAATTCTGGATTCTGGTTCAAAGAGCGACGGCCCCGAGCGCTGGGGGCAAACTGGGGTAGGGACAAAGGCAGCGTTGCTGGTGCCGCGTCAAACCCAAACAGTGGAAGTGGTTTTGCTGATTCCCTCGGGTTTTCCCTCAAAGTCAGGCTTAGAGCTGAGAGCAGGAGGAATCTGACATTTTTTTTTTCCTTGTAATAAGTGATGTGTGTAATGAAGCTGCGAGGAAATTGAACTTGTCAGCGTGTTAAAGGCGTTTGTCTGCGGGAGTGTAATAAACTACACGTGTGCAATTGGGAGGATTGGAAGCTGAAATTCCCCGTGATTCAAGCTCTAATTTATCATTAGTTTCTTTTTTAATCCACTCAAGTTTAACCAGTTAACTCTGCATAATAATTTCATTTGAAATGGAAATGAAACAGAAGGCTTTGAAAACAAACATTACCCAAGGCAGACAGAGGGATAGAAAAATTATTTAAATCAGTGCGTTGCAGCTTTGCAGCAACAATTCCAAGTGATTTACTGAACAGGACACAGCTGAAAACTGACAAGAATTTGGCAAAAAAAAATAGTATTTTTATATATATTTGTGTGTGTATATATACATGTAATACTTGACATTTAAATACTGGTGGGCAGAATACACTCAGCACTTCAAATACATATTTTAGGAGATGAATTAATTTCAAATAACTGCACAGAGCAGTGTGAGGTTTGTTCTTCTGAGGTTTTTCTTCTCTCCAGCCAGCAAGAGCTTACCTTGAAAACACCACTACAGTGGAGGAAAAATAGATTTATGAGCTGTTAAACAAAGCAGATTTTTGTTAGGACCTTGACTGGCAATGAGGAAATTACTCTGTGGTTTACAGGCACAGATTTGATTGCTTCTCAGAGTACACTAAAAGGGGAAGAGGAAAACATTGCAAGGGATTATGGAGCTAGGATTTTTTTTTCCCCAGTCATTTAAGGGTTTATAGAGAATCCTTTCATCCATTTGGGGACCATATCTTAATATTTACTAAGATAAGATTTTCAATTTCCTCCAACAACTTGCTTTTTAAATCTATTTTTACATAAAACCTTGCAGCCTGTTCACCTGTGCATGGCATAGAAAATACGGAACACTCTGTACTTCCAAATTCCAAGGGCTGAGTTTCCAAAATCGTCTCAAACCATTCACAATTTGCAAACACAGCTGTGGAAATGTGGAATATTCCTTACACGGAACCCCAGGCTTTGGGAAAGGTGATTTCAGTCCAAACCCAGTGAATATTTTAAGATCTTTAGAGGATTATGATTCGTGCCTGACTTTGTGCAAGGCACTCCAAAATTACTGAAACCTCTTCCTTCTTGTTAACCAAAGTTCCTGAAATGAGTAATTTGGAAGAAGTTCCTGGTGTTTAAAAAGCAAATTTCCACTGGCAGACAACCAGTGGTTACTGAACTTTGAGCTAAAAGCTTTTAAAACTGTTTATGTGCAATACCTAATTTCAATTCTTCCTTTTCCTCCTAATGATGCCTTTAGCTTAGTTGAATAATAAACACCTTGATCACAGTGCCCACATTCCCTTTTAGCTTTATTGGTGAGATTTGATTTTAAATTCATACATGAATAACCTGCTATTAAAAGTGGCAGATTGACAGCACTATAAATTCTTGTTCAGCCAGTTAAAAAATAGCAATTTACAAACGAGGGAGCTCTCCCCCAAAATCCCATCACTGTGCTTTAATCTCATTCTGAAGCCTGGCAATAGGAACAAGAATTTAATTGAAATTAATCTGCCTTTTTGAGACTGTGGCTTGCATTTGTGAAGATGCTTTTTAATAAATTTCGTGGTCCCTGTCAAACTGGCTTCAGTGGCACAGAGCAGATTCGGACATCTGAGCTGGAGGTGAACCTATCACAGCTTCTCAGCAGGCGGAAAGGTTTTCCCTTCTGTAAAACCACGTTTCCTTCGCTTTTTAAGATGGAAAGTTGGAAATTTCACTGCTGGGGAAAATTTTTCGTCATTCCAAATTAAGATATTGAGGAAAAATGCAAAGATTAACAGCAGCCTAGTTGCGAATTAAGGTTAAATTTTAGATCTCAGGTAAACAAAAAGCCACCTCAGGAGAGCATCTCAAAATAAAATTCATGTGATCAGCTCAAACTAATTTATGTAGCACTAATTAACAAATCCACGGGATCCTCTTGCAAGCACAGGAGAGGGATTACAGAAAAAGCTACCAAGAATTAGTATTTAAGTGAAGATTCCTAGAAAACGCTGAATTTCTGCGTTACTGGGTGTATGGTGACAGCAATAGAAACGTTTATCTCAGGGCTGCTCTCCCCGTGAGCAGGACGAAGGCATGGNGTATATACATGTAATACTTGACATTTAAATACTGGTGGGCAGAATACACTCAGCACTTCAAATACATATTTTAGGAGATGAATTAATCTCAAATAACTGCACAGAGCAGTGTGAGGTTTGTTCTTCTGAGGTTTTTCTTCTCTCCAGCCAGCAAGAGCTTACCTTGAAAACACCACTACAGTGGAGGAAAAATAGATTTATGAGCTGTTAAACAAAGCAGATTTTTGTTAGGACCTTGACTGGCAATGAGGAAATTACTCTGTGGTTTACAGGCACAGATTTGATTGCTTCTCAGAGTACACTAAAAGGGGAAGAGGAAAACATTGCAAGGGATTATGGAGCTAGGATTTTTTTTTCCCCAGTCATTTAAGGGTTTATAGAGAATCCTTTCATCCATTTGGGGACCATATCTTAATATTTACTAAGATAAGATTTTCAATTTCCTCCAACAACTTGCTTTTTAAATCTATTTTTACATAAAACCTTGCAGCCTGTTCACCTGTGCATGGCATAGAAAATACAGAACACTCTGTACTTCCAGATTCCAAGGGCTGAGTTTCCAAAATCATCTCAAACCATTCACAATTTGCAAACACAGCTGTGGAAATGTGGACTATTCCTTACACAGAACCACAGGCTTTGGGAAAGGTGATTTACCACAGGTGATATTCAGTCCAAACCCAGTGAATATTTTAAGATCTTTAGAGGATTGTGATTCGTGCCTGACTTTGTGCAAGGCACTCCAAAATTACTGAAACCTCTTCCTTCTTGTTAACCAAAGTTCCTGAAATGAGTAATTTGGAAGAAGTTCCTGGTGTTTAAAAAGCAAATTTCCACTGGCAGACAACCAGTGGTTACTGAACTTTGAGCTAAAAGCTTTTAAAACTGTTTATGTGCAATACCTAATTTCAATTCTTTCTTTTCCTCCTAATGATGCCTTTAATTTAGCTGAATAATAAACACCTTGATCACAGTGCCCACATTCCCTTTTAGCTTTATTGGTGAGATTTGATTTTAAATTCATACATGAATAACCTGCTATTAAAAGTGGCAGATTGACAGCACTATAAATTCTTGTTCAGCCAGTTAAAAAATAGCAATTTACAAACGAGGGAGCTCTCCCCCAAAATCCCATCACTGTGCTTTAATCTCATTCTGAAGCCTGGCAATAGGAACAAGAATTTAATTGAAATTAATCTGCCTTTTTGAGACTGTGGCTTGCATTTGTGAAGATGC
>VXAZ01002670.1:690819-743629 GCA_013399875.1 Gymnorhina tibicen | reverse complement strand
ACCTGTCGTCCATCTTGGGGTCCATTCTCCCCAGGGTGTACCTTTGAAGGCCCTTCGAATAAATACCTGCCTTTATTCCCTTACTCTTTGTCTAGTCTCTGTTTTTTAGGTAGCCACTTCAAGGCATCAGTAGCCAACCCAGGGCAAAGCGTGTCTGGGAGCAAAATGGGATGTGGCATCTGTCATTCACAGTCCCTGCAAGCCCTTCGAACTCCCTTCTCCCCGCCACCCTCCCATCTCCTCCTCTCCTCTCCCCTCAGTGCCACTCCTGGCTGGTTTTGACCTGCTCGGGGGGTGTTTGGCTCGGACATTCCCTGCAGCCCCCGCGCCCCGGGGCCAGCCCGGCAGCTGCTGTGGGGTGCGGGCACCAGCTCCCCCCCCGCCACACCAACCCTGCTCAGCGCCCGGGGAACCCACGCCACCGGGACATTTCCCTGTGCCACGGCTTCAACACGCAGCATTTAACCACAGCCCTGAGCGGGTGCTGCAGGCTCCTTGTCCTTGCCCCAGCACGTCCAGCCCTGAGCCGTTCGGGAGCTGGGAATTCTGCTGTCTTTGTGGTGTCCGTTCCAAAACGCCTCGGCTCGGGTGCTCGACAGAAATTCCACAGGCAAAACACAAACCAGGAGCTTTAAAAAGTTCATGAAACAACCTCCAACATCTCACGTTTTGTCTGGTGGGGGTTTTTTTTGGCCAATTTTTTGTTCCTAGTAACCCAATTTCCTTTCGGACNATCATCTCAAACCATTCACAATTTGCAAACACAGCTGTGGAAATGTGGACTATTCCTTACACAGAACCACAGGCTTTGGGAAAGGTGATTTACCACAGGTGATATTCAGTCCAAACCCAGTGAATATTTTAAGATCTTTAGAGGATTATGATTCGTGCCTGACTTTGTGCAAGGCACTCCAAAATTACTGAAACCTCTTCCTTCTTGTTAACCAAAGTTCCTGAAATGAGTAATTTGGAAGAAGTTCCTGGTGTTTAAAAAGCAAATTTCCACTGGCAGACAACCAGTGGTTACTGAACTTTGAGCTAAAAGCTTTTAAAACTGTTTATGTGCAATACCTAATTTCAATTCTTCCTTTTCCTCCTAATGATGCCTTTAGCTTAGTTGAATAATAAACACCTTGATCACAGTGCCCACATTCCCTTTTAGCTTTATTGGTGAGATTTGATTTTAAATTCATACATGAATAACCTGCTATTAAAAGTGGCAGATTGACAGCACTATAAATTCTTGTTCAGCCAGTTAAAAAATAGCAATTTACAAACGAGGGAGCTCTCCCCCAAAATCCCATCACTGTGCTTTAATCTCATTCTGAAGCCTGGCAATAGGAACAAGAATTTAATTGAAATTAATCTGCCTTTTTGAGACTGTGGCTTGCATTTGTGAAGATGCCTTTCCTTAAGGCTGGGCCTCGCAGTCTGGCTGGATGCTGATTTTTGCCAGCGAAGCAGAGGGTCAGGATGAAGGGATGCGAGCCCAGTTTGCAGACTTTTGGGCAGCAGGTCACACCGCCACTCCAGGCAGGAGGCAATTTCCAGGCGGGACCTGGAATAACGAAGGCGGCACAGCCAGAGCCACCACGGCCACCCTCAGAGCGTGGAGAGGTAATTTAAGGGCAAGGAGGGGTCACCTCAGGGTCTCATTCCTGATTTTTGCTCCTTATCTCCATTATTACCCCACCCATCAAGTCCTCGCAGTGCTTTAATCACGAAGTGAAAATTCCTCGAGTTCGTAGCACTGCTCAAACCCAATTTGTCCCCCACAGACAAAGCTGCTCTCTCATTCCCCCAGAGAGTCACCCAGCCCCGGCTTTCCCTGCTGCTTTAAAGAGTATTTATTCGCAGGTGAAGTTAATTTTCACATAAATGGGTCCCATTCACGAAATCAAGGCAATGCAGGAGCCTTGAAATCCTTGCCCTCAGTGACAGTCCCCGCAAATGTGTTCCTCTGGAGCAGCACCTTAATTAAAGCTGGTGGCTGGAGGGACACATTTCCTGGGCGTCAAACGAGCAGGGAAGCTGAAAAAGATTTCATTTCAACCACAACGCTTTGCCCTCAAATCTTTTAAAGTGTTTTTAAGAGGAAGAAACCACTTTCAGACCAGCACACCAGAGATGCGACAGGAGGAGGTTTAGAAACAAAACGTTCTGGAATTAAGAGAGGTTGTGGCTGCCCCTGGTTTTGTTTGAAATACCCTAATGTTTGGGCTATTGTTTCACCCTGAATCGGGTCCAAAACTCTCAGATACGGCTGTTTCACCAAGGTAACAGGTTCAGTTCTCAGTGTTTAGTAGCCCATAAAATCACACCTAGTGGAGGAAGTGGCACTTCCAGAAGAGTTCCATAAAATAAAGGTTAACTCAAAGCTATTTAGGCCAGTGGGTTTTGAATTTGATGCCATTTACCCATGAAACACTGAGTGCACACGTTTTTAAAAGGATCTCTCAATGGGCTGTACAGGATTAGCTTTATACATTCACACCGAGTTTCTTGGCTTCTTCTGACAGCTTATTTTAAAGCCCTCAATGCCACTCCCATACAGCAATTTTCCCTAATAGTTAATAAATTACTGCAAAAAGCCTTGAGAAAGTGTTTAAAGTGCAAGAACACACAAGAAGTTGTTTCTGCACTGTTTGATTTTCCCCTCAATTAATCCACTGCACCACAGCAAAAGCTATCGAGTGTCTGAGTCAGTCCTGTTCCTTCTCTCTGATGTTTCTTGGTGTCACAGCAGTGCCCAAAGCTTTGCAGACAAGGAGGGGAAGCTGGTCCTTGATCCCAGGGACTCTGGGGCTCAGAGATGGTACAGCCCACTAAGTCAGGGCAGGAAATACACGTGGGTGGGGGGGAATGGAAATAAAATGGTTATTTGAAATGAACAGGCGTGGTTTTGTCTGTAGTACAAGAGTTTGCTGTAAAAGCGAGGTCGAAGGGGAAAAAACAATTTATTTCAGTTATTTTTGCTGTTTAATAGACTGAGGGAGTGAGGGCCACGGTTTCACAGGAAAGTTTCCCTGTTTCAAAGACAGTTTTGAAATCAATCTCCCGGTCAGCTCCACTCCTGACACCGTAGGGAGGCCTGAGTGTGCAAACCGAGTATCCCGCTGTTTTCCCAAACTGAAATAACACAGCACTAAACCCGAGCTCCCGAGGAACCCCACAGAATTCCATGCAATTTTTGGTTCTAGCAGCACCGCAGAGAAGCAGAGTTGAGCCCACGGCTGCGGGCACTGCCCCCCGGATTGCTGCTGGGTGTTAGTTATTCACACAATGCTCACAATCAGGGAATCCTCCAGAACTCCGGGCAGAGCCCACCACAGGGAGCATTTCTGCCCACTGACATCCGTGAGAGATTACTCGGCACCTTTGCAAAGCCGGGAAGTTCTCCCCCAGCAGAAATGAGAGTCGCTGAGGTGCCACAAAACCTACACATTTTGCAGTCAATTATCGGTAATTTTGCATTTCTTTCAGTAATTCCTGACCAGATTTTTGAGGAATCCACCTCACTGCCAGAGAGAAGCGGGCAGGCAAGACTCCAGTCAATTTGGGCCGTTAAGCCCAGGGCTGAGCAAGGCAAGAAAAACCAGTTTTAATGGACAAGTGCCATTGTATTCCCTCATCCCCAGGATCTGTGGCTCTGTCCGTGATTGCCACGTGCCCTGCCCCCCAGTATCAACAGAAATATCCATTCTGGCGGATTTAGGATCAGAAATCCTGGGAACAAGGCTTGTGAGGCAGCAGGTATCAACTGTGGGGACTCTGATTTGACACAGATGGGCATTTCATAAGAATTTCACTCCAGGCAGAATTAAACTGGGTTTTATCACCCGGGGTTAAGACAGGTATAAATCAGCAGAGCTGTGTGGAGTTTGCTGTGGCTCCATCAATTCCTACCAGGGGAGCACATGCCCTGTCAGGATTTAAATCATTTAGTGCATTTAAATCACTGCTTCCACGGGGTTTTTATTAAGTGATCACAGCATATGTTACTCTCCTGTCTTTAACAATAATAAATCACCAACCAGCTGACGTGGAAACAGCAGAAGGGACAGAGCACAACACGTTAAATTTTCCGTTCCCTGTTGATCTCAGATGCAGCCACTGCACAGGGAAGGGTTGTCCCCAAGGGGAAATATTTGAGGATAAATCCTGCAAATGTAAAATTCCCTGCAAATAGTTTGATCTGATAGCTTGGGTTATATCACCATCATTTTGGGCAGGTTTTTATACAGCGGATTAATAGAAAAATCAGGTGGAAGGGATGAAATTTGACATCAGTTGAAAACAAAGGCTGAGGAACTCTGAACCCCAGATGGATTGGAAACACTGCAAGTCAAGTCAAGCAACACCAGTTTAGTTAACAGATCTACAAATCAAAAGGAGGATGTTTATAAATATGAAACACAGATCAGTTTTGGGCTGGGTTGGGTTTTACCCCACACAAGGCCCTGGAAGTGTTTGAAATGTTGGGATATTTGCATAATGAAAGCCCCAGGAAAACTATTATTGAGCTGATTTTAATTCCCAGCCTTCAGGCTCGGATTCAATGCTTACTGAAGCCAGCAGGAGCCTTCCCATCTAATTCATCAGTTTAGATCAGACCTTCATCCGCAGAGATAACGAAAGGGAGGTAAAAAGGGTCATTTTGGGGCTCGTGGTTCTCTTCCAGTCAGAATTTCTAAACCAGTTCCTTCAGGTAACTCCTGCACCCCTACAGGGAGGGCAGAGGAGGGGAACTGCATCCGGATAAGCAGGTGAAAATAAAGCCAACCAGTGTTAAAGTGTGCTAGGAACAGCTCACCCAGCCGGGTTATTCTCAGAGAAATGCCCTGGTTTGTGTAGGCCCAGCTCAGACCACAGCCCTGGACTTTACCAGTTCCACGCTGGAATATCTCAGGTCTGACTTTGCAATTTTAGGCTGGAAAGTGCATCTCTCAAACCATCGAGTTGTGTTCGACCACCAGAATGGACCAGAGCAGTTTCTGGTCATGCCTAAGTGACCTTCTGGCAAGTTAAATATAAACCCACCCCAGCCAGAGTCACACAATCCATTTAGGGGAAAAGGACAATTCCCTAAACACAGGGAGACTTCCCCCAGGTTCCACACTTCCTTAGCCAACACAGAATGAATTTCCACAGGTAAAATCTCCACCTCTTGTGCTGGTTTTGGCTGGGATAAAGTGAATTTTTCCCATGGTGGTTGTGTTTGTGCAGAACACAGTGTTGGTAGCACAGGGATGGGTTTCACTATTTCTTGTTTTGTCCATTAATGGCATTAATAAGCTGATTTCCACCTGATTATTTCCCCAACGTTTTGTTTGGTTATTTCCATTTCTTTCCTTCCTCTTTCACATCAAACACGGAGAACTTGAAACAAACACATTTGGAGTTAAGCAAGTCATTTTTTAACCTTTTGGGTAGATAGCACATTGCAACTCTTCTAGTTAATACCATCCCCCTAGCTATGGCACACCAGAGAGCTCATTTGGCTTCAGAAATAATCTCATTTTCCTGCCTCAGACGCAGCCCCTTGGCCCCAGCGAGTGAATTCTCTCAGGCAAGTCTTGGACTGGGAACCTGCTCACCAAACCCCAGAAGCAGAGAGCCTAATTTCAGTTTAAAATACCCAACAAATATAACTGGTGGCATTTGTTTTGTCACCGCCCCCCTAAAACCCCTGGTTCCCGAGCAGCTGCAGGTGGGGAGAGGTCACCCTACAGGGAGGGAGCTCCTTTTTTGGGGCCACTTCTTTTTACCAGCAGATTTCCCCTCACTTTTACAGCATCAATTCCATTGCTGTGGAATAATCTGTGAGCTGATCCAGAGTCAGGGTGATTTGTGAGCCTGGGGCATGTACAGCTCTGTGTCTCTTCAGCTCAGGAATTCTATTTTTGCCCAGCTGCCCTCCTCAAATGTTTGCATTTATTCTGAGGGCGGCCTGCAGGTTTTCACTGGCTTGGAGCTCTGAAACTCAGGCTCTGAGCTGACGGGAGGCGGCTGCCAGAAGAAGCCACCTGCACCCGGAGCATTTGGGAGAAATGGAGCCACAGGGTTTTGGCTGGGATAAACCCTGCGTGGCCCAACCCCACCTGAGAGACACCCACAAAGCCCCACCAGCGGCTGGAAAACCGAATGAAATGCAGCCAGGAGTTTATCTTCCTCAGCCCATTCCAGCTTCCGGAGCAGCCTCCGGAGGAGCCGCCGTGCCCACCCGGCCGTGCTTTGTCTGGGATTCCCACTCCAGCCAATTCCTCCCAAACCGCTCCAGTGCGGCACCCAGGATGCGACGCTGCACTCAAGGAAGCGCCTGCATTTCGTTGCTGTGCTGTTAAATTTCCATTAAATCCACATTTATATGCGGATTTCTAATTCATAAAGCATGGTAGCAGCAGGGAACAATCTGGCTGGGCGGGTGACGCTCAGATATTTGGGGATATTTGCGTTCCTCAGTGTCCCCTGGGTCTGTTCAGGGTCACCTGCCCTTTGTTCTGGGGGGAAAAAAGCTTAAACAAAAGTCGGCAGCTACTTGAAGATGAAACTCTTCAGCTTCTTTTATTTCCAAATCAAGTCTAAAATCTCTCCCCCGAGGTTTATGATGAGTAAGAACCCCAGGATATCCAACAAATTCACGTAATGCACCGGCGGGTTAATCCCAAAGCTGTATAAAGTCTTTTTAAATGGCAAAATAATCTACTTAGAGAGCAATCTTTTGAGTGAGAAATACGGAAGTGATGTTTAACCAAGGAAGCAAACTGCAGGTTCCAGGGGGATATCAGGAATTCCCTGGGAAGCGGGTGAATTCCTCTTTGCCAAAGTCTTTCAAAAATCATCCTGTGGTGGTCCTGCCTTCTGGAAATTCCTTACTCTCTTCAGCACTGCTGCACACAGATTATTTCACACCAAGCCAAACTTGACCAGTAACTGGCAATAAAGCTGGCAACACCTGAGCTCATTAAAGATTTAATAACACTGACCTCATCAAGGAAAAAAGAACAATAAAAATCAACCAGTGCAGAACATCCCAGTGTTCCCTTTCCAAGTTCCACCGCAGGTGCATTCCTGATCTTTTTGCTTGTTATGAGTGTAAGGTCAAAAATTAATTTATATTTTATTAATAAGTGACATTTTGAGGACATCCCAGAAAATCTGTCACCGGAGTGAACAACACTCAGCCTTATCCTCGAGTGCTAAATTAACATTTGCAAGGCTCTCCTCGGGGTGGGAATTTCAGGAGAAGGAAGAATTTCCTGGGCCACACTGGGCACTGAGGGTCCATAAAGCAGGGGGTCCTTGAACGGTCAGTGTGGGATCGTTGCTGGTGTTGGAATTACTCAGAGATGGAATAAGGACTCCACAACCAGCCCAGGGCCCATTTCTGCTCTTTTTTTGTTAAAAAATGCATAGTCCGGGTACAAAAGCACAGGCAGGATCAGAGGGATGCACAAACCCCGGATAAGGAGGGCAGAGGGAACGATAAAAGCTGGAACTAGGATGGGTTCCCCCCCAGGCAGCACCAACACGAGGCTCTGACAGACACAACCTCAAGGGTTTTTCGCTCCCCTGTCCTTTTGGTGAGCAAATTTCCAAGTGTTTGAGCACATTTCATCCCAATCACCCCCGTGCCACGCGTGTGACAGCCCAGCAGCACCCGCCCCGGCTCTTCCTCCAGGAAATTTGTTTCATAAATAACTTTAGAACATAAGGACATTAAAATCATTGGTGTTTACATGAAAAGTAATTGAATATCAATCAAAACACACTGGCAACCTCTTGACAGCCCCAGTTCTGCTGTAATTCATTGAATTAATCAAGCCTTGACACTGTGATGTGTTATTGCAAAGGCTGGGGAAGGAGCAGGAAATTACAAAGTTAAGAAAAAAAAAAAAAAAAACAAGATTATTTTTTTTTTACTTCGCTGTATGTGAAACTTCCCAGTGGAGGAGAAAAAGGCCATGAAAACACTGCCATAGCTCAGGCTCAGCTAATCTCTATTTCAGCCAAAAAAACTCCACCAAAATCACAGTGAAAGGATTGCATCGGACACGTCTGGGCTGGATCAAAACAAAAATGACATTATGGCACCTGCACAGCCCCAGAGCACACCTGGGTTACCTCCTCGAGTTCTTAGATGTGTCCCCCGTTCCTTTATGAGGGGAAAGACCAAATTTACTAAATTATATTAATCTTCCTCTATTTCTGAAAGGAAAATGAACAAGGGCATCCAGTGTCCCCAGTGCTGCAGACTGGAATAATCTCTTTTCGCTGGCCACGGGAAAACTTTGAAAGACACAACCAGGACAAGGTTTGCAAAAATCCTAACAAACACCTCTCGGTTTTGATCAGCCACCACGGCTCCTTTGATAGATTTCGGCCACAGAACACCTACGTTTTACACCCTGCTCTGAGCAGCACAGCGTGGAGGTGATCACCGAGTTTCTGCTTTATTCCTAAACCACTGCGGCACAGGATCGAGAGCCGTGGACAAAAATTCCCCCGTGTGCAGGGATCCAGAGGATTTCTTCTGCGTGGGAAAGCAAAACCAGCTAAAACCGGTTCTTGCACACCAGCCAGATAACACCCTAACTCCTGTCACCTCTAACCCCGCCCCAGGCATTCCCCAGCATCAGCTGGTGGAGCTGCTCCAGGAATTCTTGCCGCAGGATCAGCTCCAGCCGCCGGATGCTGTGCTCACCAATAACCACAGAGCCCGGGAAGCCTTTGGAAGCACAGAGGCACTTTCCATCACGAAAATGTGCCTTCAGCGCACGCTGCAACCCGTCCCTGAAATAAATGGGTCACTTAGGAGTACAAATAGGCGCCTATATAATCAAAATAATCTCCGCTCTAACAGTCTACAGGCATGCAAACACCACGGAGGATGTTTTCCTTCCGAGGCTCTGAAGATAAAGTGCTGAGGAAAAGCTCTGCTGCAGTGAACGTTTGCAAAAAGCCACAGGATATCCTTCCCCACTCCATCTCCCCTCTGCTCGTGCAGCACAAACGAGCAGATAAACTCAGAGCCGGGTGCTGAAGAGGTGCCAGCAGCTCGGGGAGCAGGAGGGGGATTCTGCCCTGGGATCTCTCCTCTCCCACTGACCTTCCCCAGAAATGCTGGCACTCCCCAGCAGCTCCCACCCAGTGCTCTCCCTGCTGTGTTCTGACACTTTGCATCTAGAGGAACGGGGGAAAAAACAGCCAAGCAGGTCTCAGTTTCCAAAAAGGAGAAGATTTTAAGACCATTTGAGCTGGTAAAGTGCCCCGGTTGCTCAGGAAAAGAAGAAAGGATATTTTAAACCTCACACTCTATTCCCTGGCTACAGCAAGGAATATAAATACCTCCTCCTCAAAGGTGCTGGCAGAAGATATTATTTTACTCCACTTAGATTTGTATTTAAAAAATGAGCTCGGTGAGCAGATGTTGAGTTTACCCCAGTGGAAAATGAAGTCTGCTTTTTATCCACACAACAAATCCAGCCACTCTGAAATCAGAGCTGACAAAGCTCCCCTGAAGTCCCGTGCTCTGCTCTTCACTGCCTTTTGTTGCACCCATCATTACGATCCAAATTAGATTTTTCCAGTCCTCCTCCTCCCATTTGCTCATCCAGGTGGAAACATCACATGCCTGATTTTTAAATATGCTTTTTTCCCCTCTTTATTAGAAACAGTGAATTTTGTACTCGAAAGAGAAAGAAAAAAACCCTGCAATAGGCCTTCAATTGAGTGGAAATAATTTGTTCTGCAGTCCTGAGCTGGTTTCCAGAAAGTGTCCTGCTTTTACCTCATGAAATGTTCAAACTGTGGACAAGGCAGAAAGCAAATATTTAGAGCAAATCAGCCACTTAAATAAGATACTTAGGGAGAGCTGTGAACTATAACTGGGGGAAGAACTTTATGGCTGGGAAATTGCAACACCAGCACTGGGACAGGAGGGAGTTGGGTCTCTGGCAAGTCCTGGATTTCCCCTTTTCCTCCAGGACTTTTGGAGGCAGAAATTCAGGAGATGTTCTGGTCTGGAGGGACATTCCAGACCGAAAACTTCTCACGCACTTGCCTCCAACTGCAATTAACTGGATTCAGTGACCCAGATGGCTTTTTCCTCTTGATGTTCTCACATTAAATACCCAGACCTTGGGTACCCTTTTAATACCCTAAATTAAAACCCTTATTAGCAAATCTTCCCATCACTGGGGGCTTAAACAATCACAGGCATGGCAGTGGCTCCCCCACACATGACTGGATCCAGACCCTGATTTCCTGGGAGTTCAGCTCAGTGCATGGCTCGGGGTAAATCAGATTGGGAATTGTTAATTTAGATTCACGTTAAGCCTCCACCTGCACCTCATGTAGAGATCTTTGCTGCACCAAGCACAAAACAGCAGCAGAGAAAGGCTGAGGTGCAGCAGGGCTGGGGCAGAGCCTTGGAATGGTGAGAGGCAGAGAACAGGGCACAGAAGGGGTTTTCGGGAACTCGTTCTCATCTCCAGCTCTCACACAGGCAGGGCAATGATATTTAATACTCAAACCTCAATAATACGTTCAGCAGCAATTCCTAAAAGAAGAAATGGCTTTTCCTGCAGCAACAATAAAGCCAGCTCTCTTGGGCAAGAGGAAATGAAATGGTTTTGTTTGTCTAAAATATGAGCTGTGAAAATAAGTAGTTGTTCCATACAGAAAATGTCACTCAAACGAAAACCTGCACTTTCCTTTTGATGGGATATTGCACATTCCCCCGTCAGTGCCTGAGATCCCTGCCCAGCTCCCCCCACCCTACAGACACCACTTGGGTATACACACGTTGTTTCATCAGTCCTCACATGCAACGTGAATCTGTTCCTGCCTTGTAATTAATTACTGCTCCCTATTTGCACAGCTCCAGAGTCAGCTCAGGCTCAGGGGAAAGGCTCTACGACATATTTAAGAAGTAAATTTATGTGTGCTTATGTAGATGGACCCTCTGGAATAATTCCTGTTTTGCTGGGATGATTTCTCAGTCAAACACATCTGAGTGTTGTTTTTTTTTTTCCCAGTGCAGGAACAACAACATCCACAAAGCCAGACGCACAGAAATGAACCCAAAACAATGCCATGTTCCTTGAGAGCTCAAGGGACAGTGCTGCCTTCAGGTCTTCAGCACTACAACAGGAACCAGTCTGCCCCGTTATTTTAATCTGCTTCCCAAAAGCTGGAGCAGGTGCTTGGTTTGCCTGCTTCGAGCAGCGATGCTCCAGCATCTCCAGAATGAGAGAGCTCCAGGATCCGGGGCCTTCCTTCACCCTCGCTGCTCTAACCCTGCAGGAATAATTACTCAGCCTCCTGGCCTGACTCAGAGCACACTGAAATTAGTGCAGCCTCTCCTCTGGCTGCTAAACTCGCCCGTCTCCCCGCCCAGTGGCTGCCTAAGGAGTGGAACTAATACAGTTTAAGGGTGCATAATTCCCATTCGTGTCAGAAAGGGGAGGATTTCTATGGAGATCAGCATCTCCTGATTGCCTGGCTAATCACTGCCTCCCCATCCAGAGGCAAGGGAAATAAATATTTGTCCTGGGAGTGAATAAATTCAAACGTGACAGCTGAAGTGATGGAAGCTAACGGGGAGAGCAGCATTTCAGTGGAGGGGTGATGCTGAGGACCCCGGATCCTGCTGGATTCAGGAGCAGCATTTCCAGATGGGAGTCAGAGTTTGACTAAGGCAACACTAGAATTTATTTTTAAAACAGGTTTTACCTCTGTCCAGGAGCAGCAGGAGTGGAACAGCTCTGCAGAGGGCGAGGGGTGGGAGCACCAAGGGACAGCACAGCAGCACCTTCATCGGGATCCCCAAACAGCTCCAGGAACAACCCAGACCGGCAGCAGCACCCAGGATCCAGAGGCAGAGGAGGCTGAGCAAAGAGCTGCCCACCACAGGCACAGCCCCTCCCCAAAAGCCCAGGGTCTGCCCTAAATGTGGCTGTGGGGCCCGGGGTGGGTGGGCAGCCCAGGTGATCCTGGTCAGGGCAATGAGAGCTCCACCTGCACAGGGTAAGAGCCTTGATCTGGGTTGCTTTTACTGAAGTTTTGACCCTTAATTTAAGACAAAAATTTAAAAAATAATACAACCAAGCCCCTTTTTATGATGAAATGGAGTATTTCAATATCCTCAAACATTTAATCTCTTTATTATCTTTAAAATAATTCCTTTTTACCTCAAGATTTCCATGCTCAATAGTTCCCTTAAAAACAGATACAGCATTCCCACAAAATATCCTGGCAGCACCCAGAAAAGGCAAACAGCCCCTCCTGCAACCCAAACTGGGTCTCATTTCTTGAGTCCCATCTGTCTGCCACTGCTAAGAGAGGCCATAAACATCCAGCACATTTCTTGGTTCACCCAGGACAGTTTTGGGACCTGGCAGGTCTCCATAACTCACCCTCCACAAGACCCTTCCCTGGTGCCACCAGGTTTGTTCCCTACGGGAGCAGGAGGCGCTTTCTGAGAGCAACAGCTTCAAGACGTCAGGGGAAGAGTTGGGCTGGAGTTGTTCAAACCCAGTCCTGAGCTCTCAGGACACTTGACCAAACCAGGGGAACAAGGGACTGCCCTTCCCAGAGCACCCCCACACAGGGAGGAACAGCTGACCCCAAAACCAAACAAAACTGGGAGGAAGAAAGGGGGAAATCCTGCTGGGAATGACAAAGATCTCTGTAAGGAGCAGGGCTCTGGCTCGGCTCCATCCTTGCCGCAGTCCTCAGGGTCCCGGGCTGCTCTGGGGCACAGTGGAAGGGTCAGCACCTCCTGCCTTGCTCCGAGGTGATCCAGGGACTTTCACCATCTGCTGCCATCCTTTGGAGCTCACAGCAAAGGGATCAGCAACAGGAAGAATATCTGGGCAAGCAATTCTGCACCTTGCACACTGGGAAAATAAATTTGTGTGTACTGGCAGGACAGTCTTGATGAAGTTCTTCTGATTAATGTCTGATTAATGATGACATTGCCCTCCAAACTCTACTTTCCAGAAGTGTTTGAATGGTTCCATAATGGAAAACAAGTGGAGAGCGGATGGTGAGGAGTGTTCCAGCATCATCCCTAAATGGGCCAGGCAGGCGAGAGCCTTACAGTGAGCACCCAGTTACCAAACCCAGAGAGCCTCTCTCCTTTTCAACCCCAGTTCCACGGCTTTTAACAATTATCTCACCTGGGTTAATCAGAGAATCAGAATCGTCTGCTTTTATTTTTCTGTCCCATCATGTTGGGTTTTGTTTTATTTTAATGTTTCATTTCCTGTTTAGGGCCACAATTTAACATCTATTTGAACCACAGCCACGTCCCCCTACCAAGAGTAATTGAAGTAGCAGCTGATTTTAGGTGCTCAGCAGTTTGCTGGCTCAAGAGCAGTATCTCAGCACACCTGCTTGGATCTCATGGTTTCACTGCAGAGCACAGAGAGTCAGGAATATTTGCTCTACAAGCACGGGTGTTATTAAATCATTGGCACTCTGCAGATTTCCACGGCTTACATTGCTTTTCATTCCTTTGGCTAAATTGCCTCATTCCGTGTTTGACCATGGGCAAAACCAAAGTGCACACTATGGGCACAGCAGAGACCAGGAGTGTTTAATTCAAATATATTAAATTCCCTGTGTGGTATTTACAAACCTTTATTCCATTCCTTTTCTCCAGGCTGGGTCCCCCCAGCTCCCCCTCAGCCACTCCTCACAGGACTCACAAATCTTGTTCATTTAAAATAATGAACAAAAAGGCAAAACACAGATATCTGCAGAGCCCATTCTGGATGGAAAATCCAGGATATTCCTGCCTGTCCTGCACCAGTGGGGATGACTGAAGGCTCTCATCAGGAATGGCACAAACACTTGTAGAGGCAGAGATGGTTTATACCCAGCACTGCTCGGGCTGACAGCTCAGAATTCCCTCCGGGTGCCTCGCTGGAGGAATGAGTCCTATCTTCCATCTCTGCTGCGAGGAGAGGAAATGGATATTGAAGTTATCAGCGTGTTCTGCGGACTGTCACAGTCACTGAGAGTGAAATAACGTGAGGAACTGGCTGTGCTTGTTCCAGCAGCTCTCAGGCAGCACAGGGCAAACCCAGCTCATTCCCTGAAATCCAGACCCGCAGGGAACTCCTGGATGCTCATCCCCGAGGGGCTCCCACAAGGTCACCACAGAGCAGGAGCACTGGAGGAGCCTCTGGCAGAAAATCCCATCGCCAGGAGGTTGTGCCGGGTTTTAAACGATTTAATCTCCGCAAAATGTCTGAGTGTCGGGCAGGGGGGGATGAAATGCACCCATTAAACCGCAGCCTTTCCAAATGTGATGCCACGAGGAGTCACATCCTCTTAGAGGAGTCAGGAGATAAACATTGGCTGTGGGCTGCTGGAAGGAGCCAGCAGGATCTAAAGCTTTCCACCCGAAATTGTGGAAATTGTAAAAGGTGCCTTTTGCGTCGCCTTGGTGCTGTCACAGAAAAAACTCTTTGCTAAGAGAAATACAGCAGGAGGCAAACATCCCAAAAGCAGAGACACCAACTGGGGCTTGCCCCCCAGGGAACAGCAGGAATCCCCAAATTGTCGTGCTTTGGTTTGGTTCTGTGCCATGCAGACCGAAAGGGGCTTTGTTGTCATCCAAGGGATTCACCCAAACCCGGGCAAGAGGTTCAGGTCTGAGGCTCTGGTTTGGAACACGCCAGAGATAAGAAAGTGTTGCTTAACAAGGGGAGAATTTGGGCTCTGAGGTAAAATTAATGACAGCTCCCAACCACAGCGTCCTCAGCCCCTCACGGCCGAGGGTGCCCTGGCCTGCGGAATTCTCTGGGCTCCAGGAAGGAGGGAAGCAGGAAATCGCTGCACCTTGGGAAAGGGCTGTCTTCCGACACCGTGAACTTGCGCACATCCCAGGACAAGAGCTGGATCTGGCACAGCCGGTGTCTCACGGCCGAGCTCCTCTTTCCTTCCCACGCGCCCAGCCAGAAGCTGCGCTGCAGGAGTGACACATCCCTGCCGTGTCCGTGCCGTGTCCTGCCTCCCACAGCCCCTCCTGCTCCCAGGAGAGCGGCACCTGTGACCCTGCCACACACACAAAAAGCGCTCTGGGCCCCAAAGAAAATGGGTATTTAATCAAAGCAACAATAAAACCCTTCCTTGCAGCAGCCAGATGGGGCCCAGCACCACCGTATTTCTCCTCGTTCCTTAAATCATCTTCTGGAGAGGGAGTGAGGAAGATTGAGCAGAGTTTTATACCCACAGAAACACCGGGGAGCACGTCCCTGGTGCTCTGGGAGTGGATTATCAGGGGGCAGCTCCCCAGCACCTGCCTGTCCCGACATGGACCTTCCAGCAAAAGGTGAATTCATGTCTCAGTCCTTCCCTCTGTAGAAAACCTCTGGAATTTTGTGGGATGTTGATCTCTGAGCCCTTGGTGATCTCGGCTGCAGATCACAGTCAGTGTGTTTGGACAGCGAGGCGCTCTGCCCTGGAAAACCTGTTGTTTGGGTATCAAAAAGTGCTGAGCTGTGTTTAAAATCTCTTTTCCAAGCTGGGAGTCAGTCAGATGAGTCCTTAGGAGCTGGTTCCTGGAGCCTTTTCTGCAGGAGCAACCCAATGTGAGGGTTTGCTGGAGACATTTGTTAATGGCTTTCAAAGGAACTTTCAGCCCCCCTTTAGCCTGGACTTCAGAACCATTCTGGAATTAAATATAATGAAGCAGACGGCTGGAAAAATAAACCATATTAATACTAATAAAGCCCCTAATAGATACTAGGCTGTGAGGCCATTAAAATTCCAGGCACGGCTGGGAGAGCAGGATGCAAAATTCGGGGACAGCAAGGAGGCAAAAGCAACTCACAGCAATTTTGAGCAGAATCTGATGTGATTTTAGGAGCACCAGCTGCTTCTGCCTTGGTGGCTGTTCAAGGACTCTGTTGTGACCCCCTGCACAGCAGAAATGGAACTTAATGAAAGATAAGGACCGTAAATCAGCAATCAGCTCCGTCATCAGTAGCAGCTGAATGAAAGGTTTGGCTCTACACCTCTCAAATTGCACCCGAACCCAAACCTTGAGTGCAACTCACACCCCAAAGTGCTTTAGACGCTGGAACAGCTGTAAAGAGGTTCAGAGTCAGAATCTGCCCATGAATTCTCATTCCTGCCTTCCCTTTGTTTCCCCCACAGCCCAGGGATCTTCCCACACCAGCACAGGCGGGCACTGCTGCCAAAATTCCCCCCTTTATTCGCTCCTGCCTGGGGTCTGGCCCTCCCTGTGGGGAGGAAACCTGGGAGCCCGTTCAAGCCAAATAAACAAAAAGCAAGACCCAAGCACCATTCCCCAAACCCAAGGGCCGTTTGAAGCAGAGCAGTTTTCAGACTCCCTCTGTGCCAGAACCAAGATCTAAAGGCAGAGATCTAAATCAAGGGGTTTACTTTCACCCCAGCACCCAAATTGTTATGGATTGCGATTGATGAATTCTTAATATCCATCAAAATACTGGCATTTCAGGAGCTGGTTAGACCAGAAAGCTGAGTTTAGGCTGCCCTAGGGGAAAATCTTTCATCCAGTTCAGGGTGCCAGCAGAGCAGGTGGTGGGTAAGTGGCGGATTTCCACGTCCAAAATCAGTTTTCCAGTAAATCCCATTTTTGGCCTTAAAACCAGCGACTGAATTAGAACATAACACCTGGGCTCATGTAAACCCATCAATGTAAACTGATTTCTGAGGGTTTCAGGCCCATTTTAACACTTCTCTTGCTACCAGGTCACACATGAGCACGAGGCTGAGCAGAAAATATTCCTGCAGGCTCCACCTGTGCACCTGGATCAGCTGAAACGAAGGCACTTCAAAAGAGACCTCTGAGCAAGGAAAGGAATAAAACAAAAGCAATCAGAGTGTGGCAAACCTTCCAAGGTAATTAAACTCTAATTAAGCGTTCTGTTCTCACTTTGAACCACAGATCACACAACTGGAGCAATTTTCCACAAGGATCTGCCAGTCACGTGTGGCAAAGGAAAAGCAACTTCCAATTGATTTTGTTTCACTCTGCAAGTCACTAAATTGGATAATACATGGGGTAAACAAATGCTAGGAATAACAGACCCTCCCCAAACAAAGATAAATGGAATTTTTATTCCGTATATTGCTGCTCCAGGTGGACCCTGGCCTTGGATCGATCCTTCCCGGCTCACTGCAAAAGGCCAGAAAAAGTCTGCCCCAGCAAAAAAATCTCCTTGCAAATATTTGCTGCCTTTCTGGAGAGAGAAAAGGATGGATTTGGTTGGATTCTATTCCAGGGTCTGGATACAGAGAATTCCTCTAAAGCTACCCCCATTACAATGAAAAGGCCCACAAAATCTTCATTTTGAGGCAAATATATGAAGAAAAGGGCAGGTTACTCATGAGCCCCCTGGGGACTCCAGAGCAGAATTCCCAAGCAGCAGCTCCAGCTGGGAGGGGTCCCTCCAACTCGCCCTCTTTCACAGCTGGCACAGGAGCTGGCACAAAATCCAATTTTGCCACCTTTTCCCGTCCTACACTGCAGGACAGCATTTTTCTGTTATGTAGGTGCACTTTCATTTTACCGAATGTGCCAAAAATAGAGGTGATACCTCATCAACCCTGTCTGGCTTTCAGCTGAGTCACTCCACATTAAGGAGAAATAAGTATTTATGCAACTATTTACTCCAGTTTCAGGAACAACAGCTTTTCTGTAGCATGTGCTCCATATACAGTTTATCTCATTATGAAAAATACTCTTTACTCAGTCAAAAAGATACAATAAATTACATTAACAAGTGAATTTCTCTTAGTCATTTTATAAAATCCTTTATCTGGTCATCCCAAAGTTCAGACAATATCTGATTAGAAGCTGTAATTTGATAAAGGCATGAGTTTAAATACTTCACATAAAGAGCGTGTCCACCTCTGTGGTGGAGGACGGCAGATTTGTGAAGTTCACAGCAGAATATAAAAGTACAGGACACAAGGTTAGGGAAAGTCAGCCCAGAAATCTGAGAGGCAAAACTGAGGCAGTCGCCAGATTTTAGCTGTGGCTTGGGTGCAATTCTCAACAAAAAAAAACCAAACCAAGCCACCTAATCAAAGCATCTTAACGAGCACAGGTAATTAAATCTCATTTTTATGTGTCCTTCATCGCGTAATTTGTCCAGTAGGACCAGATACTTCCCTGCACTGTTTAATGTGGTCTCTATTCCATTGTTGATGGAAAAGGCAGAACTTTTACTGCAGGGCTGTCCTGGGGACTGCAGGTGGGCCAGTCCCATTGTTAGGGTGGGGAAAATGAAGTGCCACGGAATCCTGGAATGGTTTGGGTGGGAAGGGACCTTCAAGCCCATCCAGTGCCACAGAATCATGGAATGGTTTGGGTGGGAAGGGACCTTCAAGCCCATCTGTTGGGCCTGTTAGAAGGATTTTCCAGCTTCTTGCAGTGTTCTGTGTGAATCTTTTCTTTTTCACACAAACTATCAAAACAATAAGATGTTTTTTTCTGTAACTATCTGAACACCTGGTGTTTGTCTGAGTCCTGTTATGGTACACTGGTGAAATGGATGTTTTAACACCTCACCCAATCACCCCGAGGGGTGGATGGGGTACTGACCAATATCCTTATGGGATTAACACATATAAGTGGATAATTAATTAATTAAATATCACATTTTCCTGCTGACTGCGTTTGGATTAATTTCCTGGGCTTTGCCTACTGCAACACCCATCCAGTGCCACAGAATCATGGAAGGGTTTGGGTGGGAAGGGACCTTAAAGCCCATCCAGTGCCACCCCTGCCCTTGGTGACACCTCCCACTGTCCCAGGCTGCTCCAAGCCCCGTCCAACCTGGCCTTGGGCACTGCCAGGGATCCAGGGGCAGCAAAGAGAGAAGGAGAAAATGAACTCCAGGTTGGAAATAGTGCCTGGAAAACCGGGCCCACGTGGACACGGCTGATTTCCTCACCTGAGCACGTGAAACTCCCTCCCACACCCCAAAATCCCTTCGGGAGCACCGCAGGCGCTCCCTTCTCCCCAGGGATGCGGCAGCGAGGGCGGCACAGGGGATGCTGGAAGGCGCCACACGGCAGGGATGAAGCTCTTTCATCCAAAATCTTGCGGGGTTTTTCCGTCCAATCCCCCAGCCCCGGGGCAGTCCCGAGCGCCGGGGAGCGGCCACGGCTGCGGATCCCATTCCCGGGACAAGGCTGGCATCCCGCGGCAGCCGCCGGCATCGCGCCCGACGGAGCCAGCAGCGCTCCCAGCTATTCCTGCTCATTCCCTTCCCATGCTTCCTCTCATCCTGCGGCTGGAAAGCCAAAAATTCATTTCACCAGCGCGAAAAAAACAAGGGTTTTTTTTTTGCGATGGCTTAGAGCAGATGAACCCCTCCCTCCTTTTACCTGCAAGATTCCCAGAGTGTTTAAAAGCTGGGAAAACACTCAGGGACAAACCAACCACCCTGGATGCCTCAGCACATCATTCCCTAAATTTGGATTGTCAAGGAACAGAACCCCTCAGGCAGTAAATGCTAAAGAGAAAGCAACCACAACAAACTTGTCCCTGGCATTCGTAAATCCACACAGGAAGTGGGGAGCAATCAATAGAGCCGAGACCTGGCCTCTAATTAGAGCCTTCTGTTTGAAAGCAGCTTTTCTTTAAACACTACAGGGCTCGTGGTAGGGGCAGAATATTCCCTAAAAATCAGAGGATGCTTCATTAGTGTTCATGGAAACAGAAGATCAGTCTGCCCTCGTGAAAGGTAATGAGTACACAGAGATCCCACATCCTGCCCCTGATCTCCGTGCCTGAGGCTGCACGGTTGTTATGCACTCCCCACAACTGCTCAGCAACAGGGCTCAGATACAACCCTCACTGAATTAATCTTACCTGTGTGATTACTGAGATTAACGCCAATCTGGCTGCAAGTCACAGACCTCAAGAGATGCTCACCTACCTAAGTATTAACGATGCTTTTCTGCTGTAAGGTGTATGGGAAAGGAAAACTAAACACTCACAATTACAGGAATAAGCACTGACGGCAGTGCAAGCTGGAAAAACAAAGGTATTTCACTCAGACAGATGCTAAACCAACCCACTTCAATCACTGCCCTCCCTCAAGGAGGCAAAAATTGCTTTATTAAATCGTGGTCAAGCAAAAAATGGAAGATCTCCTTTATTTAAGAAAAAACCCAAAGGTTTGAACTATGATAAAAATACCTCGAGGCCTTGAGCGACTTGCAGCAAGTCCTGGTGCAAATCCACGTCCTTTCATCCCTTTACACGGAGATGGAGATGACGTGACCCATCCCATTTCTCCCAGCAGCACCAGGATTTCTTCCCAGCAGTTGTGTTGCCCTCTGGGCTATTTAAATCACGCCACTCGCATTTTGTTACCTGCAATAAAAACATCTACGGAAAAGAAATGTAATGGGGAGTCTTGATGTTAGATTTATATTTTTTTTCCTAATGCATTTGAGTCCAAGATTAGCCTTTTAGGATCACCACCTGCTGGGGTCTGCGGCAGCCTGGACCCTCTCCCTCTACCCACTGTGCTATTACAGTTTGCTGCGTCAAAAACTGGAATAACTTCTTAGCATGGATCTGAAAAGCGGGGTGAGCAGCTCCATGCTTCCTCTGTGATCCCTTTTTCCCTTTCCCCTAACACATTTCCTTCCATCTCCACTATTCTTACCTGCAGGGTGCATTTCATGGGATGAAAGGGTCCAGGGGTTTGGCATTTCCATGAGGCATCCAAGAAAGAACAAGGTTGAAGGATATAAAAAAGGCTGTGCTGGAATTTGGTGGAGCAATTGAAACCAGTCCGTAAATTGTTTTTTATTCTCCTTTTTACACGGAGCCCAAGCTCAAAACCCCTTTGTGAGGGGCTGTTATTGTGGAGGGTCCACGTGCAGGGCAGAAAACGGAGGCAAGGAGTTCTCAAGGATCCACGGACACCACCTGGCAGCCAGCTCCAAACACAGGCAGCCCTTGCCACAAAGCCATTCCCTCCAGGAGCAGCAAATTCCCTCATTCCTTCAGCTCCCTGAATCAGCAGTGATGCAAAGATAACTCAGTGTGCTGGTACCAAACACTAAACCAAAGCAGCCTCTCAATCCTGTGTCACACACCCCCAGTAATTCCAGGCTGTTTTCCCAGCCTTGCCAGGCACTTCCACTGGAAAGAGTAATCTCAGAGCTGGCTGATTTAACGACCCTTCGTTTAAAGGCCAAGGTTAGAGTGGCTTTTTTTTGTCTTCTTTGTAACTGGAGTGTTCAGCCACAGATAGCTGTGTTCTACCCATCACTGCATGAGTGAAAGGTGAATAAAAGCATTTACTGAACTGTCATATCCCTGATAGAACAACAGCTGCTGCCAGCTCGGGAGGGAATACATTAGCAGAAGCAAACCTGGGAGATAAAGACCTGTTAGTCACAACATGCCTTTCAATCCCTATTTGTGTGAGCAGTTCAGCTCTGGAGTGAACATAATCCTTATTTACAATAAATGAAGCTTATCTTTGCACTGTGGGGTACCTTGCAGAGCGATGGCAGATTGATTTTATTCCCTTCAGAAACACATTTACCTTCACCACAGCCAGGGTTTGGCTTCCCTGAGAGCCTCCCTCCCCTCCAGCTCTGCTCCCACAACACTCCTGCACATGGAAATCCAACATTTACCTTTTGCTGGTTTTAACTCGAAGCCCCAGACCACGATTCCGTCCTAGGAGAAAATGAGCTTGTGCTAACTGAATGACAAAAACCACTGCACCACAAATTAAGTGGGACTTTTTTTTTTTTTTTATTTTCAATGTTTACAGAGACAGAAATAAATACAGGAAAGAGGAGATTCTTTTAAAAGAAATCAATCAAGTCTTCAAACAGGAAAAATTGTATCCGAGAGCTGCTTCGAACTGGCCACCATTCCAGAGATCAGGAGCAGGGTAACAATAACGGGAATAACTAAAGAGAAGCACTGCCACAAACCAGGGTGACACAGCAGTGAACACACAGCTGTCGGGAGACAAAATAACCACACTACAGCAGGAGTCTCACATATTTACACATACCTATCATACAAAACCAGCGGGAAGTGTTTAGGGAGGGATTTCTTCCCTGTCCAGCTGTCAGATATAAAAGACACACCAGAGGGTTTGGTGGTTTGGTTCCTCTCCACAGTATCCGCAGAAGAGTTCCTGCTTTTGGCAAAGTTTAAAAAAATCCTTCGTATTGCAGGAATTTTTCGCCCAACCCGAACTTCCCTGCGTTTCCATCCTTGGCTGTCACCATCGCTGTCATCCGCTGGGGCAGTCAGTCAGAAGACAAAGAGTTTGTAAAGCTCTTCCCAGATGTTTATCGATGCTCTGACCTGTAGGCTGGAAAAGTGTCCGTGCGGTGGAGCTTCACCGGGCTGGAAACGTCTTCACCGAGCCAGATGGGAAAAACAGAACAGCCCCAGTTACACACAGGCACCTCAGCCAGAGATTTACACACAGCAGGATGGGAACTACGGATCAATTAATTAAATCTATCTTCATCCTGCTTAATCTGCTGCTCCAGCTCAGAAAGATCCACACAGACTTTCTTTGCCTTCAGAACAGAAACTTGCGCAAAGCAAATTAACGTTCTCAAACTTCTGACTTTCAGTTAAAATGCAAAAATGCTCTTTTAGATCCTTTTTTCCCAGTCTAACAAGCAAGGTATTTTTCTAAATATAAAACAAGTGGCTTGTACCCCTGCAGTCTTATTTATCTCATGCCAGCTCCACGCTGAATTACTGGTTTAATCAAGGGCTCCGTGGAAGGGCACAGCAAGGCCAATGCACAGACTGTGCCACCAGCAGCTCCTCTTCCCACGCCCCAATCCATGGAACTTCTCCAACCAGGCATGGAAGTGCTGCTTTCACCCTCCATCCCTCCCCTGGATGGAACTTCCATGTGCTGCCTGCCCCCTCTAGTGTTGGAAAGAAAGAACCAGGAAAAATATTCCCTTTAAGGCTTTTTTTTTCCTGGTTGGGGTTTTTAATCCTGCCAACAAACACAACTGCACGGTGCTGCCTTTGGCCCAGCTCCTGTGAGGCCTGAGCACCTCCTGCTCCAGGTGGGGACACCAGCACAGAGGTGCACCTCAGGTGCTGCACTTCCCCCTCTCTCAGGAGCCTGGAGTTCAGGTTTGGACCCTCTGAGATACCTGGGGGCAGAGCTGCTCCCCCCTCCCAGCGTGCTGGGATCCCTCCCACGCCCATCCAGGCCCTCGGGAACCACTGGATGTCCCCTGGAGAGCACGGAGGGACCGCTGGGAGCAGGGAGCTGCTCCTGCAGCATCCCTCCCTCCTGTCTGCATCCCGGAGCTGTTCGGGCACAGGGCCGGAGCTGTGGTGCCCCAGGGCTCTCCAGGAGCTGGAGGAGACACCTGCCCGCCCTCAGGCCGGGCTGCAACGCAGTGGCAGCGCTGCAGGTGCTCCATAAACAGATCTCCAGGATTACTTATGGTGGTTTTTCCTTTTGGTTCCCCTCCTTCAGCTGGTTTGGGGGATGTGGTTGTTCGGGGTGCATTTTAACAAGCACGCAAAATTAATAACGAAGGCTGCAGCGCTCTCAGTGCGAGGCAGCCACCCAGAGAGAGGGGAGCCAAGTGGTTTAAAGCCGGCAAGAAAAGCCATTAAGAGTCGGGCAGCAGGTGTCCTCTTCTCCAGGAGAAACACCCCCAGCTCCTCACAGCATTTGCACTCCAGACCCTTCCCCAGCCTCGGTGCCCTCGCTCCAGCACCTCGATGTCCTTCCTGCGCTGGGGACACAGCGCTCCGAGTGCAGCCTCACAGGGCAGGAATGCCCTCCCTGCTCCCGCCGGCCGCGCCACCCCCGCACACCCCCGTGCCGAGCTGTCCGCCCGAACAGGACGTGCCCCCATCCCTGCCAGGGCCGGGTGTCACCCTCTGGGCAGCTGGCAGGGCCGCAGGGCAGTGCCCCTTACCTGGCAGGCCGAGGAGCTGCCCGGTGCTGTGCTGCCGGGTGATGTGGTGCCAGTAGGCGCTGCGGGGCAGGGGCACCACGGTGCCCAGCGACACCGCCCGCTCGCTCATCTTCAGCTGCAGCTGCAAGGCAGGACAGCAGGTCAGGGACAGCACAGCCACTGCAAAAACTGCTGCTGAGGCAGCCTGAACTCCCCCCTGCCCCTGCCCGGGTTAGTCTGCGTGGGCACACAGCCCTGGGTCAGGAGGGCACACAGCTCCAGTCAGGAGGGCACAGCTCTGTTTAGGAGGGCACACAGCTCTGTTTAGGAGGGCACACAGCTCTGGGTCAGGAGGGCACAGCTCTGTTTAGGAGGGCACACAGCCCTGGGTCAGGAGGGCACACAGCTCTGGGTCAGGAGGGCACAGCTCTGGGTTAGGTCACACAGCCCCAGGTCAGGAGGGCACACAGCTCCACTTAGGAGCTCACACTGCTGCTGCTCCAGCTCACCTTGGTGCTGCCCCGCTCCTGGGCAAGCCCAGGTGCCCCCGAGGGCAGTCCTAACCCCAGCAGCTGAAACAGAAAGCGGGGGTGAGCAGCAGGCAGGGCAGTGCTGGGATCCTCCCCTGCCACCAGAGGGGCTGCCCAGCTGCACCAGCGACTGCCCAGAGCTCAGCTCAGCACGTGGGGAACCTCACTGGGTGTGCTTCACAAGTTGTTCTCAGTAATTTTGAAGCATTTTCTATTCCCCTCCCTCTGCCCGGGACCGTGCCAGCTGATGGCACAGGAGCGCGTCAGGAGACAAGTGCATCCTCCATCCAGATTCCCTGAAGGAACGCGCCCAGAGTGCCGGGAGGGGAGCACAGGGGCTGGGCTGCGCTGCTGGGAGCCCCATCCCACGCTGCCCCTCCCTGCAGGGCCTTCATTTCCTTACAAATTCACAGCCCCTGGGTACTGACATTACACTTCACACGTGAGAACTGACTGCTTTAAGGCACTTTTTCTTCCGCGGATTCAATAATGTGCAAGCTGATAAAAATACTTGGATTTTATCATCAGCTTCGCAGTGCAGCTAAAACTCTCCTCCCGGAGCTCAGGGAAACATCAGTTCAAACATACCAAGGCTTCTCTAGACTTTTCTAATTTATGAAGACAGCTTTTTTACAAAAGAGCAAGTTCTGCATTTTGGTTTCACAAAACCAGAGGTGAAAGAACCTTTTACAAGAAAATCCGTGTATTCTGGAGCAGAAACCAACAGCAAGCATGGAGAAGCAAAGAGACATTTCCAGGTTATTCAGAGGTGCCTTCAACCTCCTCTGCGTGCAGGGACACCTGTGACGGGAAGGTAAAAACCTAAAACTTGGTTTAAAAAGCCCTTTGGTTTAAAAACTAAAGCAAAGCAAACCTAGCTCAAGTCCTGCTCTGACAGGAGCCACCTCCACATCAGCTGGATGTGAATCAGTGCCCCAGGCAAGGTCCCACCTACACCAGGCTGATCAGAGAGCTCCAGCCCTTGGCAGCGTCACCACGCACCTCAGCGCCTTGGAAACAAGCCACGGGATCTTTTCCAGGGAATGCCGAGCAGCAGAGCACTGCGGGGAGGGCATGCTCAGCTGCAGGTGGTGTTTTCTGCAGGTTTCATTTACTGGGGAGCTGGGGCAGTTTGAGAACGGTTCTGCTGCCAGCAAACCAACAGGTTTTCTTGGGGGGAAAAGCCCCAGAGACGCAGCAAGAGCAAGGCTAAGCAATGACACAGAGAAGGGCCTGAGGAGATGCCCCTCCTGAACTCCATCAGGAGGGGAAAAAGTTAAAAAAAAGCACAGCTGAGGATAAAAATCAGAATGTTCTGTCCTGAATACACAGCGTTTCATCAAAACACCTCGGACCACCAGCACAGGAGGCTTTACTGGTGATTGATTTCATTCCCACAATTAGCCTCCCGTGTCTCTGCGGCAGCAGCAGGAGGAGGCACAGCTCGCTCAGCCCTGGCTCCATCCCACAGCAGCACCTGGCACTGACATGAAAAACGAGTCCCTGCACGCTCAAATTCCCTCAGACTGGTTGTGACCATGGCTCCAAAAGGAAAGAAAAGAAAGATGATTGAAGATTTGCTAGGTTTGGTCGGTTTTCCTCGGGCTGGACAACCCAATTTGGAAAGATTTTGCAGGACAACTTGCACCAGGCAAACCTCCACCTTGAGATTCCCGCCTTGGAGGAGGCTGCACTCACTGTGGGTTTGAGGGGATTTTCTTCCTGGTGAAGCAATTCATGTAATCATTCAATCCAAACCAATCTGAACAATAATTGTTTAAGAAGCACTTGCAGGTTCATTACACAGATTGGTCAACAAGAAGTAACTTCAGAAATGTAAGGAAACCTTGCCCTCAGCCTTGGATAACCCCCCCACGGACGTGGCAGTGGTCAGGATCCCAGGAGCAAAGGGAAAACACTCACTGTGGATTTCATTTCTCACCACCACATCTCCTACTTTCTTCCTTTACTTGCACTTTCTGCAGGTAACAGCTCAGACTTCACTAATACAGAAATTCACACAGGGTGAGGGATTCTTGGGGACAGGAACAATACAGACAGCTTAGAAAAAAGTGCAGAAATCTGAAACGAACCCCTCGGTGAGGTGTTCAAAAGCAGCAGAAAAATACTGGGGAAATCAATCAATCTGAACAAAGAGGTGCTTGGCAAATACTCTGTGACCAGCAGAAAAAGCCACCTGATAGAACAGAGCTCTGCCTGAACTTCGGAATCTGAATATCCTTGGACCCCAGAGAAGACACAGAGCCCTGCAGAGTGTTTCACACATTTCTGTGACAGATTCGGGGAATTCGCATCCAGGGACACACGGACTCAGCTGAAACAATTGTGTTCTGCTACTAAATTACAGGACTTGCAGCTCATCAGGAATATGCTGTTACCCCCTCCCGTGGCACTGTAGGATCTATAAAATTAGATTTAGGGGTTGTAGTGGGACACAGTGAAAAAGCTTTTTTAGAGGTTGTGCAGCTGCTGCCTGTTGAAATCTACAGCAGCTCTGCATCTGCTGAGTCTATGGGCACTTGTAAGATGGAAATTTTACATCGTCTGTTAAAGATGTTATTCCAGAAATGCAAAGCCAACAAACTCGAAATTGCCTGCAAACCTATTCACTGTCGCTCCAGAACTGATCCCTGCTTTCTGAAAATGAAATGGTTCTCTCAACAGGTTCCTCCATCACTTCTGACCCCGCCGGGCTACAAATGTGAGTGAAGTTATGCTGACCTAGCCTAGGTTAATTTTAATCTGCTTAATTTAGTCACTGCTGAGTACTTGTCTCATCTATCCATCTGTCTCCACTGAAGATAAATTTAGATATTTTTGAACAAGAACTCCCTTCATTAACTAGAACGAAGAGGTTCTTGGTTTTAAAGAAGAAAGTAAAACCCAGCAAAGATGGTATTAGATGATATTTTACTGGGAAAGGGCAGACCAGCAGCACTGCTGGCTGCAGGTGAGCTCTTCTCATGTTTCTGAAAGAATCAAAGTGTCAAGCTCTTCCCAGGGAACCTGTCTGATTCTTCCCAAACCATCCTCGGAGCACAGACACCAATTAGCAAATGGAAAACTGAGCAGGAGGCACAGTTTGCAAGTAGACTGATGAGAAATGCTTCCAAACAAACTCACGGTGTTGATTAATCAAAGGAAATTAATGAGACTGTGCACTGACAGGAGCTGATTCTCTCTGTATTCATTCACACTTGTTGGTAACTTTGCACCCACAAACATCGAGGGCTCTGTTTCCCTGTTGCTGTTATCCTTGAACAGGACCTCCAGTTATACATATTGCCCTAAATTTTATAATCAAGCAGAATTTAATAATAATAATAATAATAATAATAATAGTAATAATAATAGTCAGAGTCCCCCTGAAGCAGCACAACTTTGGCTGATGCCCAGTGTGGAACCCCCATCCCCACCCCCATCCCAGCAAGGTCCATACCATGGAGTTCTTCACGCTCTGCAGCAGCCGCTCGTGTTGCTCTGCAATGGCCAGGGCAGCCGAGTGCACCTTCTGGTAGATGGCTTCCCCATCCCTGGTCTGAAAGATGAACAGCCCTTCTCCCGTGTCACACATCCTGCCAAGGCAAGAGCACAGGGCACCCACGTGGGAGATGGAAGTTCCCAGGTCGCCACGAACCAGCGAAACCCTCCCCGTGCTGCTCCCAAAGTGCCGCTGCACCAGGAGCGAGGAAACAAAAGGCGGCTGAAGAGGGAACAAAGTTATTTCCACCTCTCTGCCCGTGGTTCTGGGCAGCCCTGGTGCCATTTACTGCTCCAGGCCGTGTTTGTGTTGCTCTCTCCAAACAGGCTCAGCTGCTCCGTCACAAGTGTGAAAGCTCTGGAGAGTTCCCGCACAAGACCCAGATTTTTTCCATTTAGGCTCTATCTGGAATCTGTGCCAGGTAGGATTAATTTGCCCTCACCCTCCGGACTTTTGAGTTTTGCGGACGTTTGTCCTCCCCTTGAAGCAATAAATACAAATCCTCAGCGTCCCAGCTGCATTGTCCTGTCGTGGCTAACGCATGGTCAGCCACAGGAAAATGTGTTCCCTTCCCTCCCCAGGAGGGCTAAATCCTGCACTAAGATGGAGAATGGGAATTTAAGTGCCGCTTCCCTTCCCAGATACGTTGATTGTGTGATCTGCTTCCCTTTCACTGCTGTAATTCTTTAATGTGCTTATCTCAAATAACACCTCCAGTACCTCCTCCTCAGGATTTGATGGTTCAGTTCAGTATTGCTCCAGCTTCACCCAAAGCCTTCAGTTTGCTACCACTGAGCTGGAGGAGCAACACCTCTAAAACAAGGAATTCCACTCAGCTTCCTTATAAACCCATTGGCCAAAAGATCAGTGGGAAACAGGAGTCCCTTCATTACCTTCATTCACTTTTGGGAAACAACTTGGCACCCACTGCCCTCGACATCCAGCTCCACTTCTCCTGATAAAAACTCCGTAATTCTGTGCCCAAACCCTGTACAAACTCTGGAATGATGTTCACCTCTTCTTCCCAGATCTTTCCATCCAAATCCCTGCCTCACTGACTGCTTTGTTGAGGAATAACTCCACACAGTGCCATAAAACACTGTCAGCCTCCACCCTGCATCCCTTGGGATACCTCAGCTCTCCCACACCCTTCAGGCACTTTGGCAACTGCTTCCATCCAGCTGGAATTGAGAGGGGTTTTATTTGGGTTTATGTTTGTTTCAATATTTTAATTGGGTTTTTTTTTTTTTTTTTGGTACGAGTGGGCCCAGACTGGCCTCTGGCTGAAGATCAGCTCCCTTATCCTTGGAAACCCCTTGGAAATGGTCCAGGTACCCCCAGGAAGGCAAAGCAAGAGAACAAAGTCCCACCTACCTCCCTGCCTCGAAGGTGAACCAGGCTGGGTCCCGCCCGTAGCGCCGGAGGGCACTTAATGGCCAAGAGACGAGTTTGACTCTGGGATTCTGGATGTCCCAAAGACAGATATTCTCAAATGTTATCTGCAAGGTACATTCCCCATGCACATCTAAATTAGGGGATGGCATCAAATACACATTGAATCTCTCTGGGAGAAAAACAAAAGGTTAGTCTAAAATCCCTGCCCAGCAAACGTGGAAGTCATTCAAGGAATTTCCTATTTTCCATCTCTAACACATGACTTTATCTCCACTTAGAGCATTTAATTCCCACACAAAGAATTCCTGCCAGCAACTCAATAAACTCCGCGTTTGGGGCAGTCGGATGCTGCACCCAAAGGGCACCAAATATTTGTGTGTGCACTCAGAGCCCGGGGAGAGCTGCACCAGCACAAGCCTGGTATTTGCAAACAGCTCATAAAATTGTGTGCATGAATAAATACACTGCTTGTGCAGGTAATGAGCTCATTTGCATAGGAAAGCGGAGTAGCCACAGGCTCAGGTTTTGCATGCAATTACTGTTATTTATCATTCACTTTACAGAGCCTCAGTCGCTGACATCACACCACAAAACCCACACAACAACAAATAGTTCCCATCTCCAAGAGCAACAAACTCATCTGAGAAGGAGAAGTGCTACTCCAAAATAATTCCAGTTAACTTATTTATTACCTCTGGTAGCAACTGAAACCAAAAGCCAAAAATAAACCCCCAAGCAACCAAAACCAACCCCCCCAAAACAGGAAGGAGGGCTTGCAAAAACAGTTTTGCTCCTCTTTTATTTCCAATATCCGTACGTACGGTCTTAAAAGGCTTGAAAATAAAGCAATCAACAATTCAAGAGGTCAATATTTCTGTACCTACCACTCTGCTCCCTCTCTACTCCAGATGCCAACAAGTCAGGCTCTCCAAGGCTAATGTCATTAATTCGTGTTCCCAGGCACTCCATCTGCAGCACCTTGCACCACTCATCTGCCTCCAGTTCTGTATAAATGCCCAGAAAATCTGCGTGTAGGTACATCATGTTTATAATTCCACAGCAAAGCTCTGAGCTCTCCTAAGGAGCTCCTAAGGTTTTACCCACCTGACTCACAGGCAAAGGTCCTGGAGGTGTCATCACTGAAATAAATGCCCACAGCGTGTTTCTTTGTGCTCTTCGGCAGCCGCGAGACATTCCTCACGTTATTGAGCTCCGTGACCTGGGAAAGCACAATTTGGGGTTTCAGCGAGGAGCTTGGGAAGAGATCTGTCCATCCTTGCCTGGGCAAGGGGAGGAGAGAAGGGAAAGGAAGGAGAAAAAGGTGGGACAGCATCAACAGGCTCTGAACCTCCGTGACGGCTCTTGAGGAAACGCAGCCTTGGCCAGGAATCACCTCGGGAATGCCACGGGAAGCCCCTGGGAGATGCAGCAGCCACGTCCTCCGCTTCTGTCACCTCCAGGCATCCCCATCCCAACGGGAATGTTAGCCAAGAAAAAGGTGGGACCAAAGCTCCCTCCAAGCCTGAGCAATATTCACACGAAGGGCACGAGAAAGACCAACCTGGCGCAGCAGAACCAGAGAGAGGAGAGATGGAAACCTAAAGGATCCACCCGCGTGGAGCTCCAGCACTCCCAGTTCCAGCACGGCTTTCAGCAGGGAGGAAAAAACAGTGGTGAAAAGCTGCTCTCCACTTTAATTTTTTTGATGGAGAGCCGAGGATTTGTTAGCATGGTCCGCTTCAAAAAAAGCAAAAATAAAATCACAGTTTTCATTATCACAAAGCGTTTTAGCGTTCAAGATTCAGACTTGCAAACGCAGATTTCTGTTGTTTGGCTGCCAAAAAATGATTGGAAAAATAGCTTTCATACCCCCAAAAATACAAAATTTGGTATTGCCTTGTATACAGCTTTAGCAAATACATAACACAGTGATTTCATATTTCTAACATGCACTTTTCACCCTCACAGCCCTTGAGTACTGCTCCAAAATTTGGCTGAGGAGGAAATCTTCTTTATTTAAACTAATCACACTTCCAAGCAAGACCCCAGAAAAGCTTTCCCTGCTGTGAATGGGAGGAACAAAGAGCAACAACATCTCCCCAAAAATTACAAATAACAGCGCCAACGTCCAGAAACTCATTCCATGGGCAGCAGCAGAAGGATGTAAGGGAAGGATCATCCCATGGGGAACACTCCAAACCTTCAGCAGCGCTGCCGAATTCGGGAACTCAGGTTTTTCCAGCCTCCTGGACAATTTTGAGAAGTGTCAAAACTTAGACTTGATAATTTGGCTTAATTTTGCACAAGCTCCTTTTTTTCCCCCCTCTTCCAGGACATGCTGTGATGGGAGCACGTCCCCCAGTGCTCACCAGACCCAGCTCACTGCTAAATAAATCCAAACCTGCCGTGCCCCCTTCCCTGGCACACGGCAGGCCAAGCACACCCTGCCAGCTGCCAAGCTCCACTCCAGGGTATTTTCCTCAGGATCCAAGGGGAATCCAAGGGGAACCCAAGGGGAAACAAAACCAGATTTTCCCCCGTTCAGGACAGCAGCCACCTCGACATTTAGGCCAAGCACATTTGCATTTCCTGCCAGGGAACGTGCGAATGAAGTTCAGCCCCGTGGCTGCCAGAGTCGGCAGAGCTCACACTCCGGGAATGAACAGTTTAGGCTAACTTGGAATTTTGCTCATGGGAAACTCCATTCTGAGAGTCCCTGCGGGATATCCCAGGGCCTGCCTGTGGCCAGAGGAGTCCCGAGGGTGCTGTGAGGGCTCAGGGTGCTCAGTAGCACACACACGGACAGTCTGGCACTGTCTGAAGCCAGGGGCACCAGCGGCTCCATGCCAAAGAGTGCCTGGAATCCAGCTTTTCACCTTCCACCCCTTCCATCCCGGGCACACCTCCTGGCACCCGGTCCCCACGACTGGAGAACAAGCACCTTGGTGGCATTTCCCAGAGCAGGGCCCCAAAGCCTTCCCCTGCACCTCCGGATTCCCTGGCGGCACCTGAGCTGCCCAAGCTGCCCCCAAAGCAGCACGGGTGTCCCCGTGAGGGGTGACAGAAAAACTAACCCAGGAGCCGCCCCTGCCCTCCGACCCAGCACAATCCTCCTGCTCTGCTCTCCTCCCAGAGCTCCAGACTGAGGTTCCCCCCAGCAGCAGACACCCATGGACAATCTGGCACGAGTGGTTCCCTGCAGGAGAGTGCCAGCTTTTCACCTTCCACCCCTTCCATCCCGGGCACACCTCGTGGCACCCGGTTCCCACGTCTGGAGAACAACACCCCACAAGCACCTTGGTGGCATTTCCCCCAGCAGGGCCCCAAAGCCTTCCCCTGCACCTCCAGATTCCCTGGCGGCACCTGAGCTGCCATCGAGGCTGAGGTTGCCTTCGCCTCTCCCAGCCCCAGGGACGTTCTCCACCCTGGCAGCTCCTGGCACGATCCAGAGCTTTACCCACGGAGCGGAGGGCCTTTAATCCCAGGGGAGCGGCCCTCTGGAAGGCCCAGGACACGGGACCCGCTGTGCTGAGCAGCCTGCCCGCCTCTCCCCCTGGCACGGCAGATGGTCCCGGCAGTCTGGCACATCCTCCCGGAGCTCNAGGCTCGATTTTTCTTCTTTTTTTTTTTTTTTTTTTTTTTTTTTTTTTGTTTTTGCGTTTTAAAATAGCTCTCCTCCTGCCCGGCTCCTGCAAAACAAGTGTTTTTCATGGGTGCTTTAATCCGTGTATGTTTTATTTACCCGAGATCAGGAGCTAACGTACATTTAGCAAATTAATTCTAAAATGGGGGGTAAACCACAAATATCAGACCTAAGACAGTATTATCAGAGAAATCACAAGAAGAATGATAGTTTGTTAAGGTTTAAAGACCTCCCTTTGCATATTTCCCCCCTCCTTTTCCCTTTCAAGCCCCCTTTGGATTAAGACGACAACCCATATCACTGAAATGCATTCGATTAGATTAAAAACTAAAATACTTGCAGAGCTGCGTGGCGACAGAGTTCTGAACCAGGAGCAGGGATTAATCCATCAGTCATTTCCCAGCTGACAGAACAAGCAGAGCTTCAGCCTGACAGATCCCCTCAGCCAAAATTCTTCCACCTCTCCCATTCCCACCCAAAACATGCCCAAAAAGCAGTTTCCTACAAAATGGTCCTCAGCACTCCAACTGTGGTTTGAAATCTCAAATATGGGGAGCATTTCAGAAGACAACACCAGGGATTACTTTTATTGCCTACACAACTGCCATGCTCAATGGTTCCCAGGCACTTTGGGTTTTAATCTTAATTAAGGATTCGTGCCTCTGTCTTAGCTCGCTGAAAATTGCCCCATGATGAGAACAAATAAAACACTTCCCAGGAAACCCCAGGGGAGCGTTTAATGGAAAATGTTACTGCTCACTCCTGCTTGTAAGATCTGCCTGCACATCTCTAACCTGCTAAGTATAAATAACAGATTAAATTTTATACAGAATCATGGCAGGGTTTGGGTTGGAAGGGACCTTAAAGCACATTCAGTTCCACCCCTTTCCCTTCTCTTCTCTTCCTTCTCTTTTTCTCTTCTCTCTTTTCTTCTCTTTTCTCTCTTTTCTTTTTCTCTTTTCTCTCCTTCTCTTCTCTCCTCTTTTCTTTTCTTCTCTTTTCTTCTCTTCTCTTTTCTTCTTGTCTTTTCTCCTCTTTTCTTCTCCTGTCCCTTCTCTTCTCTCTTCTTCTCTTTTCTCTTCTTCCCTCTTCTCTTCTCCTCTTCCCTTCTCTCCCTCACGAACATTCCACGAGCCCCACTGGGTGGAATTTTAGTGGAGACACCAAAACACCCTGAGAAGTTCCTTTAATTCTCTGAAAGCCTCGAACCTGACGCCTCACTCACAGCTAAGTGATAGCATTCACTAAAATAAACGTTTACCAGCTCGTTATTAGCAGAGTGGTCAGACTTGGCACATTTGATTTGCTGCCTGGAAAACAATTACAAGTCCCACAATCCAATTTTCCAAATGGATTATTCCATAACCAGACAGAAAGACTGTTTAAATTACTTCCGCCGTTCCAAGGCAAGATTAATACAACGGGATTAAAACTTAGAACCCCTCGAGGACTCGGTGTATTCCTGTCAGCAGGGTGCAATTAGCTGGGTTTTTATTGGAATATTCAGGATTCTTCTGGCACGTTGCAAAGTCAAAAGGAATAAGAATTTCTTCCTTCCTCCAGTGGTATTTTGTTCAAGCACGTGGCGATCTGTGGTTGCTTATTTGTGTTTAGCAAGTGAAAATCAGACAGTCACCTGAAAAGCAACTCTCTGTGTAGATTTAGTAGCCTGGCTCCTAATTATTTTCCTTCCCATGTGGGACCAAAGGAATTAAGTGGGCAATTTGCTTTGTGCATGCAAATTCCCAGTTCAGTCCCTCAGCTACAGATGACTGTTCTCACACGGCCTTTATTTCAGGACACTGCGACCTTTCCACTTTTAAAAAATAGAGCAAGACCAGGAAGGATTTAAAGGTTAATATCAGACCCAAAAAAAAAAAAAAAAAAGTGCTTATTTCAGTTTTGCTGCTCCAGTGGTGAGGATGTCCAGGCTCAGGTGCAGAGCTGCAGACAGGGACACATTCAAATGCAAACAAACAATATCGTCCAATATACCAGAACCAGCACTGAGACACCGCTGGGGACCCAAAACCCAGGTGGAGAAACAAAGGAGCTGCTGCCCAGCCCCAGCCCCAGCCCCAGCCCCAGGGACTGGTGCCACCACAACCAGGGCCCTGTCGGCCCCTTGGCACCAATAAATCAAAGGAACCCTTGTACTTTAATCCATCCCAGGAAAAAAGAAAGCCTCAGAACGAAACACTTGAGTGAAGGAGGCAGGTGCTGTTGAGAAATTAGCTCCATTCATCATTTTCCTTTTGTACCCTTTATGGTTTTATGATGGATTAAACCTTTCCTGAGACTGATGGGCTGAGTGAGGGCTCCTCAGTTTTTTCAGCTGCTTTCAGCAGCATTTGAGAACCACTCCAAAGCCCGGGTAGGAGTTAACTTTAAGGAAAAAATTCTATTTCTTTTGACTTTGTGATGTGCCAGTAGAATCCTTAATATTCCAATAAAAACCCAGCTAATTGCATCCTGCTGACAGTGTGTTCCTGAGACCCTGGGGGCGTGCAGGTGAGGTTTTGCTCTCATCTGCCACCCTGAACCTTGGATTCCTTAGCACAGGCTCGTGGCACACTTGTCACCTTCACAGGTCTGCCTGGATTTTGGGGTTTTTTTTGCAGGATTAACTCCTCCTGTCCCCGAGTGACAGCACCAGGATTGCCCCAGCAGAGCCTCTCCACACCACCAACCCTCGCAGGAGAGCAGAGACCACCCCCGACCTCTGCACCGTGGCTTGAGCACCAAAATCCCACCAGCATTGTAACTAAAAAGCAGGTGACATGAAGTGAGTGTTGAAATCTCTGCCATGTTCTTTGTTGGGTGTTTTTATCAATAATTAACTGTGGTTTTTGTAAGAATCATTCAACTACAGCCTAACACAGAGCAGCAGGGACACGCTCTCTCTTCACTTTTTCCAGCAGCTCATATTTAATACTTTTAGAATCTCTGTCATCCACCACGTTTGAATTTCACACATTTACAAGGCTCATTTTAAAAACCCCTCATTTTTATCCACCTGTGCTCTTTGAAAGCGAGCACATTTTGCCCAGAAATGCCATTTAATATTCATTAGCTCCCTCTCAGTGAGGTTTGTTAAAAATAAACGGGACCTGTCAGCTTGGAGAGCTGATGACTCTAAACCAGAGAACAGCCTCACTCAACGTCCCTGGTTTCAGCTCCCTCTCTGCCTGAGAATATTCTCAAAATCCAAATGAACGCCAGAAAGTCAGAAATTTTTCCACTTTCCACCAGCCAGAGCCATCCCTGGAAGCGCCCAAGGCCAGGCTGGACAGGGCTTGGAGCAACCTGGGATAGGGGAAGGTGTCCCTAAGGTAGAACTGGATGATCTTTCAGGTCCTTTCCATATGATTGGCAAAGTTCTGATAAGAACCACACAAAATTTGTCTGTTAGTCCCCAGTGACTGATTTTGGTGTTTGATCATCGCTCATTCCTGTCAAATCAGCTACTAGAGAAACCCAGAAATTAAATTTATAGGAGAAGCCAGTAGCTTGAAATGAAGTAACTGTTAAGTAGAGACTAAGCTTGGCCTAAAAACAAAACTCCCTCCAAGCTAGTGAGGCTTTCCATGGTGCTTGAGTCTGCAGGTGGGTTAAACACCTGCAGACAGGTGCTGACCTACGGAATTTCCTGAAAGAAGAGAAGAAATTCCAGCCTCATTTAGATTCCTCTTGGATTTCATATCCATTAGCCAAGGTGCTGCTCATATATTGCATTAACAGAGTGGAAAAACCACAGATTTGCATCAGTAATTGGCAGAGTTACAGTAATAAAAATGCAGTGTTTCACACGGAGCTGGAAGTTCTCACTCGTTTCTGACACAGAGGGCTCTGTGCAGCCCTCACCCAAAAATGAAAAAAAAAAAAAAAAAAAGCCCTACTCATTACTTCTGGAACTTGCTGAATATAAATCTGAGTGAATGATTTCTGGGCCTGACTTATCAGAAATAGCCACGGGTTTTACGACCAATCAATTCCAGATTCGGTGGCATGCAGACAGGATTCAGAGGCAGGATTCCCTCAGGATTTCCTCCTAAAAGTCTGTCAAAGTGAGTGCAGAGCAGCCTCAAGCTCCTGGGAATTTATGCCCATCATTCCCAAGCTTCAGTTTTTGCCGACGATTATTACGAATTAAAAGGTTTCTTATTCCCACCTCCATCCGTGCCTGGCAGAATGACACATGGAAATTCTCGGGTGGGTATGAAATGTGCACATCATTCCAGAGCAGTGGCTGGAGGGGAAATCTTCCTTCTTTTAATACCAGTGAGTTTAGCAGAGGTTTTCCCACCACGTCCATGCTGTCCTTCGTGTCTGCAGCTGGCTCCTGTCTGCCCACAGAGGCAAAATCCCAGCAAAATGGGAACCTCCAAGTGCTTTCTGAATTCCCATGTTCCCTGGGGTGGCTGTTACTTCCCAGTGGCTCCTGCTCTTCATGTTTACAGTATTTCAGATGTGATTTTAAAGGGCTGAGGAGGGGAGAGGCCAAATGCTTTAAAAATAAAGTCATTTTGCACTCGCTTAGCAAGATGCTTGCTACAAAGAACGTTCACTCTCCCTCCACTGAATGAAAGCACACACAAACGGGTTTAGGACCTTAAGAGTAGAAAAAAGTCTCCATTTTCAGGCCAACTAATACACAGAACTTTAGATTTTATTCTTGATATTACATCAAATAAGAACAGTTTGAGAGAACCTTGTGCCTTACCTTGTGGTAGCATCTGAAGTAGGCAGCTCGTTCGTCTGAGAACTTCTCCAGCCTCTTTGGCCCTTTGCTTGAAGCTTTTTTGAACACTAACCAGCATCTCTGGTAAATCTAGAGACACAAAAAAATAAACTTGGCATCTTCACTGACCCGAATCCCACCAATACTCACAGAGAAGTTAAACCCTAAATCAGCTGTGGACTCTCGGAAGTTTGGAGAGAACACAAACCCAAGCTGTTGGGGAGCTACATCCCATTTCTCTGGATCCAACCAGCAATTCTTGTTGGTTGAGAGGTGACACTCTGTGTATTTTGTGAAGAAGGGTAACACGAGGGAGCGGGAACTGAATTACTGGCAATGAAAAAAAGCAGATTATTTAACTGCAGAACCCAGGACCACTCTGTCGTTTTGCTCCCAGGGTCGAACTGAACTTAAATTCAAGTCATCTGGGGCACATTTTTGTGCAGAGGGGTTTTAAGAACACCTTTCCGACCACAGCACGAAGCCACTTCATCTCTCCAGCTCCTGCCACGGCTCCTTGCACTCTTCCCAGCCCTCCCTGGATTCTGGTGCCCTCTCTGCCGTGCTGCTCCCGCGTTCAGAGCCCCAGCTCTCGGCTGAGCTCCGACTGCCTGCAGAGAAGGCAGGAATTACCAGCCTTGCCAACTGCTCGCAGCCCACACTTCATCAGTACTTCCAAAGTAACACCTGGTAGCTGCGAAATAAAATCAAAACTGCCACCAAAATAAGTTGTGATTTCAAAAGGAAAAAAAAAAGGAAAAAAACCAAACAAAAATCCGAGCAGCCTTCAGCGAGGCGTTCACAGCACGAATTCCTTGGGGCCAGCAGCGGTGGGAGCCATCACAGCATCTCACTGCCCCACTGAGGCAGCTCCCAGCAGGAAAACGGCTCCACCCTCTGACCCCCGACGGGTCAAAAAGCTCTCGTGCCCACGAAAAGTAGCTGTAGCCCCACTTCTTTGCCCGAAAAGGGTTGTTAACTGTGCTCCTTCCACAAATTTTTAGCTGTTTCTCCCAGCTTTATCGCTTTTCCCGCCCCGTCTCACGCGTGCACCCCTGGCCCGCGTGGCTGCAGGGGCGTTCAGCACAGGGCCAGGCTGCTCCCAAGCCAGGCACCAGCTGAACTGAGCAGCATTTTCTTCCCATTTTCTGGCTTTTTGGCCGCTCAGCCTGTCCTGTTTAATGCAGGGGTTGGAACTGAATTGCTCAGGAATCACTGACCGCGGTGACAGCTCACACCAAGGCCACAACTTCAATGTGCACCCACTTCTGCTGGGAGAGACTTTGTGCATTTGCCTTCTGAGAATTGGGTTTGCTGGGCCAACACCATCTCCTCACACCTGGTAAGAAAAAAAATCCCTGAAACCCCACCCAAAAGAGACTGCCAAAAGTTTGAGTATTCAGCCCTTTGGCTTTTCCAAACCCCGTAGTTCTAACTTTAGCCATTAGAAGCCCAAAGAAGAGAAGAATCCTTTTGTAAGTACAACAGTGATTACTAACAGACTCAGAAGAATATAAAAACCTTCACCTGAAACCTGCTTAAAACCTTCAAAGATGGGATGGTGGAGTCATCAGGAACGGGCACTGTCAGCACTGTCCCACCTCCGTGCTCTCAAAGTACACAAAACTCACCCAGCACCACCCTTAGGGAGCATAAACTCCAGGAAACCCTAAACCTCCTGCAATAAACCAATAAAAAAGGTGATTTTTAAAGCTCCCTTCCCGTCAAACCACTCCACGATCCTATGAATAATTTGGCAGCACCTTCCTGGGAGTGCTGGAAAGTTTCCAGTGCCGTGCCCAGGACAGAGAGTGAACCCCAGACCCCGTCTCGAGCTCCACCGCAGGGCAAGGAACGAGGTCTTTGGTGGCACCGGGGTCAGGGCCAGCACTGCAGGCTGAGGGCACTGCCCGCCCAAGCTGTTTGTGCAGCCACAGCCCCGTGCCAGCAGCGCCAAGAACCAGCCCCGAGCGCTCCCAGGTGCCGCTTCCGTCAGGAACACCGAGCTCGCTCATCCCCCAAATCAGCACTTTCAGTGCTGCCCCGTGAGCAGGGATCAGCTGGAGTGGTGCTGTGCTTACAGAATCCCACTTACACGGGGATTTTTACAGAACCCCAGCAGCACGCCGGGCTCTGAGGGGCTGGGAGAGCAGGGACAGCCGGCGTTTGCACAGCACCTCAAACTCACCCAGTTCTCCCTCCGAGATCTTCTGGGAAAGTCCAACTCGGGGTTCAATTCCAGTATCAAAAGCTGGCATCTGCTCCTCGCGGCCTCTGCTGAAAGCGTCAGCTTGAGGGAGCCCGTGGGGCAGGTAACAACGTGAAATTCCAGGGAAATGTCACGGCTGTTTGTGAAGGGGATCACCCAGCTCCCAGAGAGGCCTTGCGTGGCCAAGGGCACGTCAAGTCAGTTCTGTTTTTGGCTCCGGAGATCATCTGATAGAAATCATTACCGCAAGTGAAGTGACTCCAAAGGAATGATGGGATGTGAGGATCGGGATTCCTGCCCCTCGGAGCTTCCAGGCAGGCAGGAATGCCCAGGAATGCCCAGCCCTCCTTGGGGCTGGAAAGAGACTGCAGCAAAGTCTGAGCTCAGCTGGAACTGGACCTTAACACCCATCCCATTCCCCCCCTGCCACGGGCAGGGGACACCTTTCCCTATCCCAGGGTGCTCCAAGCCCATCCAGCCTGGCCTGGGACACTGCCAGGGATGGATCTGCCTGAGGAAAGTGAAAAAATTCTTCTGATTTTCTCGGCTTTGGGGTTTGAGAATATTCTCAGGCAGAGAGGGAAACTGAAACCAGGGGTTGGTGTCTTACATGATGACCCAAACCCTGAAGCATCCTGGAAATGAGGGTGGGAGGGAGACCTGGCAGACCTCACCTCCTCAGCTGAGCAAAAGATCACCAAGGGCTGGATTTCCAAGAGCCTAAAATGCTCTGCTTCATACGTGAAACACAAATTATTCCACACAGTAAGAATGGAATAGAATATTCCACATGATATGAAACAAAATATTTTGATTTAGAAGTTAAAATCTGCATTTCTTTGCCCCAGCCCTCATTAGTTTTGCTCAGGAACCACGCTAAAAAGCCATCTGAAAACGGCCAAATACATAGAAATTGGAAGGGGGGAAGATTGTTTCTCAGATCTTGAGGCAGGGGTTTAAAACTGGCTGTTTTAAAAACTGAGATATGTGGCTTCCACCACCCTGCAGGAAAGCAGAGCTGTTTCACAACCAAAACAAACAATCCCAACCTTGTTTGTTTGTTTGTTTGTTGCAGAGGGGTCTGGAGGTCACAAACAGCAGCACAAAGGATCATCTGGCAAATTTCTCCTCTGAGAAGGAGTGGACCTTCAGGGGAAGCTGCCCTGGTTCATTCCTCTGTGGTGTTTTTCTGCACTTTGCCCTAAAACAAAGAATTCCAGCGAGCTGCATTTACAGGGACACTGAACTTGCTGTCAGATAAACACAAACTCTGCTGCTTTTCAAAGCAGGAGCTGCGAGTTCTCTCCTGCAGCTTGGGATGCCTTCCAGAAACCCTGGGATATTGCCAGGAATTTGTCTTTTGTGCCGCTGGTAACCTCTAGAAACAGATAAAGCAGTAAAGGCACAGCACAATGCTCGAGAAATTCCTCAGTCTCTTCTGAAATTTGCCTCTTTTTTCTCCTTTTGGAGGAAATAAATGCTGCCACTTTACCCAAGGCTGGTAGGAAGCTCACACCCTGAAGGCTGCAGATGGAAAATCATTTGAGTGTTTTGCTGGACTTTGGTAGGGCTGGAATTCCAGGTCCAAGGTCCTTCCAAAGGGAGTTCTTCACACAGGCAACCAGCCAGGGTTTGGATCTTCATTCTTCTCCTTAAGAAAAAAATGCTTTAATTTGTCGCTCCGGAGTCAAAAGGTGGGAAATGAGCCCCGGAACCATTCTCAATTCCAAGGCAGTTTGTGAGGGGACAGGATCTAGAATTCTGCCATGCTTCTAGGAAAGTGAATCCGTGCCAAGAGAGACAGACTGCAGCTCCTTTGTTCCATCCCGTGCCCTCCCCAGCAGGTGCCCATCAGGAAGCTGTTCCCCATGGAAAGGTGGGGAGCTGCTTTCCCGTAAAGAGCTCTGGGTGCCAGCAGGTCTGGTTCATCCCTCCTCTGAACGGGACTGTGCGACCCTAGAAAAGACCCCGCAACCTCTCCACGAGTTCACAAACTATTTTACTTGGAATTATTTCCTCCATTAAATTACGGCTTGCCTCTCCTTTTCCCGCCCATGCCCATTCCCCCCTCGCAACAAGGGCAGCTTGTTCAGCCCTGTTTCATCCTGAAAGGCCACAAAACAAGCATGGAACAATTACAAATAGACGGATCACTGGGAAGAATCCCACGGCTGTGAACGTCTCTGACTGGAATTTTGTTCAGCAGGACTTAAATGATCCCTGTAGAGTGGATCAGAGGCTGTGTAAAAGCAGCAGCAGAGTTGCCCACGTGCTGTCTGCAAAGCCATCCCTGCTCCTGGCAACGAGACAATTTCCCCGTCCCAGAATACCCATTCCGTGTGTTCTGAGTGAGCCACGTTCCCTGCGACCAGCCCGTGACGACTGCATCCATCAGGGCTGCTCTGCACCCGGCTATTTCCTTCTCCTGGGCACTAAAGAAGATAATCTCGGTTTTTCCTTCCCCCCGAGAACACATTTGGGGAAGGATAGACCTCACTCCTTCCCCTCATTCAGGCTGCATCTCCACCAACAATGTTTTACATGAGAGTCATCCGCAGCTGCCAAGAGGGAACGAGGCTGTAATCTTGTCTCTGATTGCATTCAGAATGCACAATATTGCTCAGGACTGCAAAGGTTTTTTTCATCAAGCTACAAAACCCAGCTTTGGCACTGGCCAGGACTTGCTGCAAGGCCAGTGCACGCAGAAATGCCTGGCACATCTTTAGGAATCTGTGCACCTTTACCTCGTGTTCAGGCAAGTCACAACAGATTCCTATTGCTCTGAAACATCAGGCATTTTAATCAGCCTTTTCTCTTCAAAAACTCTCCCCTCCCGACTGGAATTACATCAACCAGAAGTGGGATTTTTGTTAATGGTTCAGGCTCAAAGCTGTTCCTCCAACCTTAGCTTCAAACACCCAAGAGCTGGATTTGAGCCCACAGATGCATTCCCACTTGACACAGTAATCAGAAGGCAGCTTTGTTCTACATCTTCATTTATTTGGGATTTTTTGGTCCTTCAGGACTACATGGGGTTGATTCTGCAGAGAAGAGCCACTGCCAAAACCCCCGTGAGCAGCTGGAAGTCTGTGACACATTGTCTGAGCACACAGGGAGCATCACCTGAGCACAGACAGCAAAAGAGCTCACCCAGGACCTCCTGACAACGGAGGAATGGATTCCCTGCTTTGCCGTGTCCTCACGCCGTGCTTCCTGGGACAGGGAAACACAAGCAGCACTGCCAGATTTCGCTCCGAACTGGTCATCAGTCCTTGGTGGCTCAAAGGGGGAAACGCTGCCCCAAACTGCTGCTGGCACAGTCTCCCCGGGCAGAGCCCAGGGGGAACGGGCTCACTGCAGGGCCACGTGCTCGGATAGTCCAGCCTGATGGAGGACTGGATGGTAAAACAGCCTTCAAGGGACCCCTGGGAGCTTCCCAGAGCCCCTTCCAGCGAGGCACTGCACGTGCCAATAAAGCAGCTCAGCAGCAATGCCCCCTTCAAACTGCTGAGGGACCCAGCAGCTGCAGCTCTGCAGCTCAGGGGCTCCTCGCTTACAGATCCTGGCCAGGTGATGCAGCACCACGCCACTGAAATCCCTCTGGCACGCGATCTTTGGAGGGCTTTGCAAGGACTCTGTGGTTCAGACAGGGCAGGGGAGCCACCTGAGGCAGCACTGAGGACCTCGAGGGACAGGGACACCCCTGGAGCTGGACAAGTGAGATCTGATAAAGGAAAACGTCTTTGAGCAGGCAGAGCTGGGGCTTAGACCTTGCTTATCCCACAGGAATATCAGAAGTGTTCTGTAAAGGAGTAATTTCTTCCCTCCTCTATTCACTGCACACTGGGACATTTGCTTCTCAAATGCAACCTAAAACACATTAAAAGCAAGACTTGAGTCTGCTCTCCCTGCAAAACTGGTGAGTTGGATGTGGCATCATTAAAAGGAGCATTATCTGAAATATCCTTCCACTTTTTTATGGACCTACAGCCTTCGAAGGATAGGTTTGCTGGCTTGTTGGGGTTTTTTATAGATCATACATAGACAAGGTTATAATTCAGGGCTGCTTAAGGCCATCAGGGGAGAGAAGAGCCATTCCAAAAGAAGAGCCAAGAAGCATTTCCAGCAGAAACCCTCCCTGGCCAGTGACAGCTGAAAAAAAACCAGCCAGGCTGGAGCTAAGTATCAGATTTGGCTCCTTGAACATCTGCTAAGCTTTGTACACGGGCACAGTTAATGCTGGGCACGAAACTGGAGAGGAGAGGATCAGCCTGGGACTGTAACTAGGGAGAGAAAATAGCAAAGGCTTCCCTGGAGGCTGAGGCCGGGCTCTGTGCAGGCAGCTCGTGCTGACAGCAGCTGGATTTGCAGCTGGATGTGCTGCCCTGCCAGGAGGCCATGGCACAGTCCCGGGATCCTTCAGGATTAGGGAGCTGCACAACAGTTTACAGTGAATGGACCAACATTGTCTTACAGAAACCCTGAATAAAACGAGGATTCCAGAGCTCGTATTTCCCTGGTAGAATTCCCTTTTCCACCAGCTCCTGCAGCCCTCCTGCACTTTTCCAGGTGGATCTCCACATTAGCTCAAGCGGACAAACCCGGCTCGTATTAATTCCTCACGTCCCAGCCGCGTAATAAAGACAGAGTTCAGGAGTTCATTCACATTTAGGTAGATCCCACCTCGAGAAAGCTGCATTAAAAATGTCTGTAAAAGCTTAGCAGAACAGTTTTAATTTGCACTCCTCCATTTAACAGGGAAGAGCCACTTGTATTTTACCACGAGCACCGTGCCAGGAGTCTGCCACTCCACGGGATGGGTCCATTCAGAACCTCAGCAAACATCCCCCCCTCACCTTCCTGGAGACATTCACGGGGAATTTCCCTTCGCCAAACACAGAGCAGTCGCTGATAATCCCCCAGACAAACATTACTTGGCAAGTAAAGGGACAATTTAACCTCCTACACTGACATTACTGGGGAGAAACACCACTCATTTTTACCCTATTGATCTTCTGAATTGAAACAAGTGACATTATTATCAGTAAAACCAAAAAAAAAACCAAACCCACCAATATTCATTTCAACAGCTTGAACTCTCACTGGTATTTCTGACAGCACGTGATGAAGCCAGACAAAAAGATAATGGAACAGTCCATCATCTTCCACGGCATTCCTAAAGCTACACAAACACCAAATTAAGATGTCAGTCTCAAATTAAGATGTCAGTCTCAGGAGCAGCCCTTGCATCTGTTACTTTCTTTCAAGTGTTTCCACAGCCACCGCAAAATGTTATTTATCCCTGATCTCACTCCAGGGCAATGCCCCTGCACAGCAGCGGGAGAATTTCCTCCACAGCGGGAAAGGAACTGATGGTGAAAAGGCATCAGAATCACCAAAGAGTAAATTTCACCTGTTTATAATTGGATTTCCTTTCTCTTTCACTGCCTTTACAGTCACCCCTGACACCCTCACAGGGCTGGTGCTGTCACCTCCAGAAATCTCTGATTTTTCTACCAAAGGAAGAGCAAATAGGGGAAAGGAGAGCCAGGATCCACAACCAGCAGGTCAGGGAAGTGCTTGGGATAAAGGAAGAAGGGTGACCTGGTCAGATTTGCATTAAACTTGTTGCAATAAAACATCCTTAGAACAAGACAGCAAACGGGTAAGAGCCACTTGTTTATTCAGCCCATGAAAAAAATTGGAATTGATTGTTCTACCTCACAAACTGAGCCCATCTTCCAAAGAACAGCACAGAAGGTAATTTATCAGAAAACAGGCTGGAAAGCACCAAAAAAGCCATTCCTCCTCCTAAAATGGGCCAGCATCAAACCAGGCATTTCATCCTCCAAATCATGATCTATATAATCTTTTGGGGAGAAAAACAGGCATAGTTCTGAGGTTTGTTCTCTTGGGATTTTGGTGGGGCTCTTTGGGAACAAATGAAGACCCTTATTTCTCCGTGCTGTTCCCACAAGTCGAAAATTAAAAGGAACAAAAGGTAATTCCACCACGGCAGCTGCACAACTTCCTTTTGCCTCACCCAGAGCCGGGCTGAGCACCCCGGTCCCCCAACACAGGGGTGACACAAGGTGACAGCACCCGAATGACAAACCTTCCTCCAGCCCCAGCCCCAGAGCTGACCCCATAAAGACACCGGGCTCCCATCCCGTTAACTCCGCGCCACAGGGAACCCAAAGGGGTCTTGCTTCAGCCCCAGCACCCAGCTGGAGCTGCTCGAGCCTTGCCTGGCCCTCACTGGGGTCCCTCCCCTTACCAGCTCAAGGAGAAAGCTCCAGCTTCCCCAGGAATGTTCTGGAATCCCATCCCCGCTGCCACTGACAACTTCCGAGCGGTAAGAAATCTGAATATCTGTGAATATATTCTAACACCTTATCTAGCAGCTTGCTGAAACTCTGAATTTCCAGTGGGCTTAATATCTCGCAGGTTGAAGTCAGTGCCTGAGAAATCTGTTCAGTTTTTCCCCATCTCCAGCTTCCAGGCTGAAAGGAGCTGCATAGGTGAGCAGAGTTTTATTAATAAAGCTGCTTCAAATGTAGATACAGGCGACTTTTCTTTCTCCTTCCCCCTTCCCCCAGCCTTACATCATCCTCCTTTCCAGTTTTCACAGCTCGTGCTCTAAAATCCCCATATTAACTCTCTGGCACACGGATTCAAGCACCAAATCTCTTCCACCATATGGTTCTAGTCCCGCAGATTGTCTCTCCCCCACCCCACCTCTCCTCCCACAGGGTTTCACAGAAACAGAGCGATGCAGAGCTTGTCAAAGTACGTGTCACCGGCTGCGTTCAACACCGAGCTCCTCAATGAAGCTGCCACAGGACTCGGTTTAATTAAAATCAAGCACAGCAGACCCCGAGAGCTCGAATTTCTCCGCAGCTTTCCACAACCAAACGTTTCTGCTGAAGTGGACAAGTCCTAAACTCCGTGCAGAAGTTCCTCCGGATTGCTAAGCGCGAGCCAGGAGTTTCCTCGTCTAAAACAAGGGAGTGCAGTCAGCACTGAGACTCTGCTTCCCGAGGAACAACCTACAGGACAGAACTGCTGCATTTTCCCGGGTCAGTCCTGCACGTGGCCACTGCCCAACAGGGAACTCCTCACCCAGCACTCAAATAAACCCAGGAAAGCTTCCCATCCTCCTCGTCTTAGGCGAAAGTTTAATGTTGCCGGTAAATCGCTAATCGAAATGAGAAGCAGGCAGTCCAGAAATCCAAGAATTATTTTTTTAATGAGTTTTTTTAATCAATCCAGAAATATTTGAGCACTGCTCACACCACTTCAGCACTTCCTAGGAACAAACAACGGGCTGCAGAGTTGTGGCAGTCCCAGCTCCCTCCTGTCACCAGCTGAAGACTGAATTACTACAAATCCCTGCCAAGGGCTGGCCAGGAGTGCCCTCATTCTGTGCTGGAGGACACCCCTGACACCACATTCCTTCCCCCTGATGTGATTAAGAGGTTTTGGGCCAGTCAGGCCCATCCAGCACAGAAACCTGACCCACACAGATCCAATTTCTGTCCTCAGCGAGGGTCACTAAAGAGGGAACCATTCCACTGTTGTGGTCCCAGCAGTCACATCTTCCTCAAGAGACACAGCCACCGTTAATTTTGCCTTCCCAAACCTCACTGTGGGCAGGGTTTCACTGAATCTGGCTAAGCTGGCTCAGCTCAGTGGTGAACTGTGTCCAGAACACCGCACAAAGGGATGCTCCCCTTGAGTGCCCGGGGCAATCACGAGCAGGATGGGCTCAACCCCTGTCCCACACACCCAGCACAGCCAGGAAAGGGCCCTGCAAAAGCAGCAGCTGGAAGGAAAAGGGTCTGGGCTGAGCTCACCTTTGGCCCTTCAGACAGCCCTGCTGCCAGACGGAGGGGCACGAGTTCCTCCATCCTCAGCAAAGGCGCTCAAAGCCGTAACTGGAGACTCCCCCGTACAAATCTGACCCCATCAGAGGAGTGACTTCTCCCCAGGCAGGGCTGCAGGGGTGTTCCAGAGGCTGGACAACCCCTGAGTGAACCCCTGGAGGAGGAGGGCTGGTCCCCTGTCCTCAGGAACCTGCCAGGGACAAACACCAGAACCGCACCAAAACCCCGCTAACCTCACCTTGGCGGCTCGGGTCCTCCCGGAGCCAGTCCAAATTTCCATGGAGGGCCCTCTCCATGAGCCAGCTGAGGCTGATCATCCCCTGCACAACACAGAGGGGGCTGCAGAGAGCCCCCAGGGCAGGCTGGGGATTTCATCAGGAATGTTGTTAAACACATCTCGGAGCCCCTCAAGGTGGAAGGGACCTCCCGAGACAAAAACCTGGCAGCAGCACTTCCTTCCCAGACAGACTCCCAGGTACAAAAAACTCCACTTTGCCCCTCCGTTCCCCTCCACGAGCTTTACTCCCTGACAGACAGACCAAGGAGTCTCTGCGTTTTTGGCAACAGACGCTTGGCTGTTTGCACGGCCCCATAAAAGCCGGTGGATCCTCCCAAATGAGGGTTTTTGGCAGCCTGCAGTGCCTTGATAGCAATGCAAGCTCGTGGGGCAGCCTCGCAGCGCTGCGCCCGCGGGAAACACCTCCATAAAATCAAAATAAATCAGGCTGCCTGCTCATAATGTCCAGCTCTGAGAGCTCCACACATCAGTCAGGGCTCAGGTTATTGTCCTGGGCTGTGAACATCCCGTGTGTCCAGTTAGTGATGGCGTTTGTTCTGCAGAGATCAATACTTTGCAAGGCTTTTCTTTTCCCACACCCCCTGCTCGGACCGAGAGCTGGCTTCCAAAACTGAGTTTGGGAGTGGACACAGGAAGGGGGAGCTCAGCCTCAAGAGGGAGCGCAATCCAAGTGTGAGACTGGAACCAGCACACACCCCTGGGAGCCTCCCACCCCTCCACAAAGCCTCACTTTTCCCCTGTACAGCTCTTCAGGCTCACCAGTGCTACAAACCCCTCTGTTTCAAAAATTTGCTCCTGTTTTGATTTTTAGTTGGTATTTGAGCACTCAGTTGAGCCAGCCCAACCCACAGCAAAAGCTCAGGTGCATTCACATCCACCCACCATGACAATGGAAAGGCAGGAACAGGCTTTTCCATTAGGGAAACATCTCCGTGGTGCCCTCCCCCTCAGAAAGGGCACACCTGCACCACAGAACGAGGCGTGATTTGAAAATCCTAAGCACAAAAAAGCCTTTTCAGACAGAGAGAGGTCATAAAGCAACAGCCCTGCCTCATAAATGAGTATATAGCCCTTTATGTAAGTATAAAGCCCTTAATCAGCTGAGAGGTGACTGCAAAACCACTGTAGTGTCCTCCTGCCCAAAACACAGGTCCTGTGCTCGCTGGTGGACTCCAACAGAATCCCTCCTCCCAAAGCAAAGCTGATTTTTTCCCGGTTTAAAGAACTCTGGAAGGCTGTGCTTGTGCCCTGTCAGCAGTTCTGGAGCACACAGCCTCCTGTGTGCCACTGCTAATGACACAACCCACGGACACCATTGGCTGAGGGGATTATTCTTCTCCCTATAAGGATGGAAAGAATCGGGGAAGAGTGAGCTTTCTCCTGAATATATTTGGCTCTGCAGAAGACACATGTGATACAAATGTTGCTATGGAAACTATTCTATTAAATAATATTCAATTAAACTTAACACGTTTCAAGTGCGCAGAAAGAGTTCAGGTGCAAAACCAATTAGCCTAAATTCAATTTTGGAACGGCAAAGTAGGGCCTTCCAGAATTGTCACGTTCCTTTTAAAACAGGCTTGGGTTTGAGCAAGCTGCTTCTCTGCACCCCTTTCATTCCAAGTGGAGCACCTGCACCCCAGTTACTCAGGAAAGTCATTTCTTGAGGTAATTTGTGGCTCCAAGCTCTGCTCCCAGTTCCCTTGGAGATGGAATTGCCACAGCGTTACAGAGCCAAAGCCAGGAGCTGCATTCAGCCTGGAGAGACAATGCTCAGATTACAGCTGTGCCACCAGAACACGGGAACGTATTTCAGCGACTCCCACTCACATCCTGTCACACAGGGAGTGCTGAGATCCCTCCCAACTGAACAGGAATCCTACACGGAGAGGTAGCAGGCTCGTCCTTCCCGATGTTTTCACAGCAGGGGAAAGTTGTCTGAAAGTTACTAGTTTATAAACCAAAGTATGTTTCCCCTTCCCACCTGCAGCTCCTGGGGGTCCCACAGCCCTCCCCAGCACAGCCACCAGAAAACAACCTGCTGGCATAAATCCTTCACCCTCTGGAGGAGCCAAGCTCGCACCAGCCACTGAGTGAGATTCAACTCAAGCTCTTGCTCAAGCCAGGAGCTCAGCCAGCTCCAGCTCCGCGTGTCACATCACACCAAGGAGCAGGGACACGCTCCAGTCCTGCCTGAAAGAGCTCAGACTCATCATAACCACCCATTTCTGCTGTCTGTCAGGGCACTGGGCTGTAAGCAGCTTACAGAAAATGCTACAGGAAGAAGCTGCAGCCACATCTGCTCCCGAGCCGTGGGCCAGCAAGCCCAAGTTTCCAAGCTGGGAACTACCAGGAGAGAAAGGCTTTGCTGCTGCTCAGGCTGGTTATTCCCAACAAACGGAGCAGGGTTTGCCCAGCTCACCTCTCCAGCACCAGATCCAAAGCAGTGGCAGCCAGACCCCAGCACCTCCCGGGGTCCCTCCCAAGCTCGGGAATGCTGTCAGGACAGAAAAATCAGAGCTGAGGGCAGCTCAGGGTTCATGCTCAGCCATGGCACCTCTTGGGACTCCGCTTGGACTCCTTCACAAAAGCACTTTTCATCACCCCTTCTGCACCTTCCAGCCACCGGTAACGACACAAACCTTTGGAATTGGAACAAAAAACCCCGAAACTGTCTTTGCAAAGGAAACATTCAACATTTGTTCCATTTCCATGGAATCACTGTCATTCTCCATTTCTCTATTTTTGCATTCAGCTGTCACAGGCTCATCTCCTAAGAGGGCATCCAACATTTCCTCACCACCAGCACCCTCAGAGAGGTCTGGAAAGCCTTAATAAAGGAAAGGCACCAGCACTGACAGCATTTACAACTATTCTGGAGTTAGATAAACCTTATCACATGTCCACGGAACTTCACTGTAACACTATGGAAAAATGTATCATAGTTCAATCTTACTCATCCTTCATGCCGGAGCAAACTCAACACTGATATACATTCAGTAATGAAACTGAATCACGACACACCACTTGTGCCAAATTTACTACGAGTCCTCTCCGAGTGACATTACCTCAATCTGTCACAGAATCACACGGTTTGACAGAATGAACTGCGCCTGCGAGCGCAGGGATGAGAAATCCAGCCTGATGGAAGACTTTTAAAATCTTTCCTGTTTCCAGAGCAGCCAGGGAGACACAAGTTACCAAAACTGTGCAGAAGTCATTGCCCATGAATACAGCAAAAGACGGGAACTGTAATTGCAGTGAGGCAGCAAAAGCTTTCAGAGAACCACAGACACTCCCCCAAAACGAACAAATTCTGAATTGCCAACCCATCAGTTTGGAATAAACACAAGAAATCAGTTTCTTTCTGGCCCTGAGAGGCAGATATACAAATAATGAGGTTTTATTTACACAAAGCCTCCCTCCAGGTGCATGCTCCCTGAGCCAGGCTCCCTAAGGGACGCGGAGCTCTCCGGTCCCATCCCCTGACGGCTCAGGGGAGCAGCAGCCCCTGGACTGGGGGAACAGCCCTGGAATTTCAGAGCTCATTCCAGCCCAGGTACTGCGGTGCCACTCCCGGCACAGCCAGCACCCACAGCCGGCACCGGCAACACGCCGTGCCGGCAAAACAACCTGAAAATAACTCTAAAATTAAACCAGCAGCTAAAGGGGGCTTCGTGAATTTTCATTTTGCGCAACTCCAAGCGACGCTAAAAGCTTCACCTGTCCCCCACAAGACCTTAAACCCCAACTGGCAGCAGGAACCGCAGCACCCGAGCGGCTCCAGAGCGCTCCGAGCGCTCAGCTCAGCCCTGCCCGGAGCTCCCGGGACCCCCAGCCCCGGGGCACGGCCGCCGCCAGCCCCGCGTCCCTCCCGGAGCTGCGCTCGGAGCGAAGGGCAGCGCCGGGAGGTGGAGGCAGCGCAGCATCCCCGGCTCCCAGCGGGGAGCGACAGGAGAAAATAAATATACGCACACACACGCGCACACCTGTACGTAATATATATTTAGGTGCCTTCATTCCTCGCTCCGCAGCTTTTTGTTTCCTGGCTCCCCTGCGGATGCACCCACCGAGCTCAGTTTGCAGAAAGAGACAAAGGAGTGGCGGGGGTGAGGGGGGGGAAATAAATGAAAGAGCAAAATGCGCAGCCCCGGGGCAGGCACCCCTGGGCACTCACCCCCAGCCGCCGGCTCCGGATGCGCACGTAGCCCTGCTTCACGATGTCGTTGAAATTGGAGGCCATCCTTGCCCGGGACAGGCGGCGGCGGCGCCGCTCAGCCCGCCCGCATGGCCGAGCAGCGCCGGAGCCACGCCCGGGAGGGACAGCACCGCCCCCGGGGAGGGACAGCACCGCCCCCGGGGAGGGACAGCACCGCCCGGGGAGGGACAGCACCGCCCGGGGAGGGACAGCACCGCCCCCGGGAGGGACAGCACCGCCCCGGGAGGGACAGCACCGCCCCCGGGGAGGGACAGCACGGCCCCCGGGGAGGGACAGCACGGCCCCCGGAGCGACCGCACCTCCCGCCGCACCGCCCCTCCGAGCCACCCGCACCGCGCTGCACAGCCCCGCACCGCCCCTCGGAGCGAGCGCGGAGCGCTGTGCCCAGCCCCGCTGCGCTCCGCACCCTCCGCCGCGAACCCCGAGGGCCCCGCGCCCGGG
>VXAZ01002670.1:665816-683765 GCA_013399875.1 Gymnorhina tibicen | reverse complement strand
CCAAAAAAAAAAAAAAAAAAAAAAAGGTGGGAATGGGAGAAGTAATTTTGAATTGCAGCTCGTCTCGCTGTAACAATATTACCTGTCCCTTCAGACTGCCAGGGCTGGAGGCAGCGGTGAGGATCTGGCAGGAATCCATCCTGCTCCTGGCACTGCTGCTCTGTGCTCCAGGAATTGCCTGTGCGCTTCGGGCTCTGCAAGGGGCCGAAGGAAGCCCAGCTCTGAGTGAATTTTCGGTGGGGTTTGGCCGCCTCCCTGTGCAGGTGCTGGGGGAGCCCGGTTGTTCCGTTCGGATGGAGGCTCTGCAGGATTTTCCCGCTCTGCCGTGGGTTCGGGAGGTTTTGGGTGCGGGTGTAAAGCGCAGCGAGCAGGGCCCGAAGCTCCTGGCAGCGCTCAGAGCAGGGTCCAGGGGGGTTTATGGTGCTTACAGCAGTGCCAGGCTCCCCTCTGCCTTCCTGCAGAGGGATTCATTCCTCCCCGGCAGTTCTTGGGAATTTCTGACCGCCAGCACTGACAGGCACAGCCCTGACTCATCGGGAGCCTTCGCTGTGCACCTCAATTAAAGCACCACAAATTAATGGCCTGACTCATGGAATGGTGTCTGAGCAGTGCTCAGGCCGTGGCTGTTCCAGGCCTCGTTCCCTGAATGATGGATGAGTAATTCCAAAGCCCTGGTTTCGCCCTCCATCAATAACAGCAGTTATAAGGGGTTTTTTTTTTTCTGGAGGAACTGGTGTCTGCTCGTTGTAACTTTTGGCTGGAGTCTCAGTAAATCCAACCTGGCAGAATTTCACTCCCTTCAGCCCAGCCTGCACTCGTGGACACGTGGGTCTGTCCTTTGCCTTGAGAGTTCTCCTCATGGTCTCCAAACAGGGAAGAATTCCTTCCCAATATCCCATCTAACCCTGCCCTCTGTCAGTTTGAAGCAATTCTCCCTTTTCCTGTCCCTCCATCCCTTGTCCAAAGTCTCTCTCCATCTTCCCTGCAGCTCCTTCAGGCACTGCAAGGCCACACTGAGGTCACCCCAAAGCTTCTCTTCTCCAATCCCAGCTCTGCCAGCCTTTCCTCCCAGCAGAGCTGCTCCATCCCTCTGCTCATCCTGGTGCCTCCTCTGGGCTCTCTCCAGCAGCTCTAGGTCCTCCCTGAGCTGGGCCCCAGGGCTGGATGCAGGACTCCAGGTGGTCGAGTTCTTCTCCACAATTAATCTTTTACTGCAGGAATTCACAGAGGATCGAAAATATCCCTGCAGAAGGTGGGGACACCAATAATGACATTCAGGCTGTCAGGGCCACTCCTTTGGGCACCAGCAGGATTTCCTGGTCAGCAATCCCTTGGATCTGGAGAGATGTCACCCACTAATCCACTTTTCTGGCAGCTTGTTCCCTCTTTTCTGAACATCCTGGAACAATACACGAGCCAGTCGTGGTTGTCACTCGATGGAAATGGGGCGATTTATCTCAGGGACCACATGGACGTGTTTGTGGCTCCTGGGGACAGTCTGAGTCCCCATGGCACGGCCAGGCTGCTGTGAGAGGATCAGACATCTCCTTGGTTAATTGGGAAGGTTAATTGGGAGGGTTAATCTCACCTGCCCGGCGAGATGGATGGGGCACTAGGATTGACCAGCTCTAGTGACAGACAGCCCGAATTCCCAGCTGCGGTTCAGCCCAGGACAGCACAAGTGATGCTTGGATTGAGTCACGGCAGTAAATCGTGGGTGAGTTTTTGTTTCCATGGCACTGGAGCAGCGCCGGGCCCGGAACAGGCGCTGCTGTCATCCCCTGCTCACTCCTCGCGCTCTGGGACACCCCATCTCCCTAACGCCCAACTTCAACAAATGCCATTTCCCCTGACGAGAATCAGCCCTTTCTACCAGACCTCCTTTTGGGCAGCTTTCCTAAAAAGCATTTCTGGGTAATATTTAATGTCATCATCACGTTTTCTTCTTGGTTTCAAACTGTTTGCCACCAAACAAAATGCATAATTGCAAATCTAATTGCACTGGTTGTCTTTAGAAATGTGCTTAGCAATTGGGTATTTTCAGGAGCAAAAGACAAACCTACAATTGCTATTATTAAAGGCTTTGTGGCACTCTTGCTTTAAAAGTGTGAGGAATCGGTGATTTTGATTAATAAAGTTCTTTAGTGGCTCTTCTCATGGAGCTTTTTTTCCTGTATCCAACTTAAATTAAGGGATTTGACTCCACTGCATTGTAACAAACACTTGAACCCACTAACAGGAAAGAATAAAATTTATATCCAGCAGAAATTAAGTCCATTTTAAATACGTTCAGGTGTTGTTGCCACCTCTCAAAACTGGATTGAAAACGTGAAAACCTGACTTTTTTAAAGCCCCAGCCCCTTGTTTAACATCACCAGTTGGTTTTAATTAATTTCATAAATTACATTTCTGGGCATTTTAATTTCAGAATAACAGCATGAGCCTGAAGAACAGCTGGGTTTGAACCATCTTTCGGTTACCAGAATCAGAACATGTGAGTGGAGCTTTGATTTAGCCCATTTCTCAATGGACATCTCAGCCCAGACAGGCTCAGTAATCCCAGAAAACATTTTGCAGCGGATTCACCGTCATTTTGTGCTTGTGCCTTCATTTCTAGAAGAAAGGCAGAGAACTTTTTCGTTATAATTGTGTTGATTTTACTTTACTGACTCTTTTTAGGGGGCTTGAGTTAATGCTAAGCAGGATGAAAACCTGATCTGGTCTCAGTAAATTCCCTGAACTTCAGCAGAAGCACCACGAGCAACAAGAAACTGCTCTCACACGGGCACTTTTTGCTCTGAGATTCCCAGCCTAATCCAAAAGGGAGATTATCCTTTCACTCAACAAGTGGCATCGAAGAAGATAAGCAATCGTGCCGGCAGATTAGAAAGACTCCAAAATACCCTTGTAAAATAAACTATTTAGGCTTTGATGTGTCCTTATCTGGCAGGGAGAGATTTCCCAAACATTCCAGAGCACAAACAATTGCACTGCAGGGCTGAAAGGCAAAGCAATAAACTCTGGCTGCACTTTCGGAGCCTTTCACCACCGAGCAGGTAAAAAAAAAAGCAGTTCAGGGTTTAAGGAAGCCCAAACAACACATCGAAAAAGAAATCAGTATTAAATAAAATACAACTTGCACATATGGAAACTAAATAGCTCCTTGTGGCTTAATGCAAAGGATTAATTCAGCTGGGAAATATTTTTACTGATAAATACAGGAAAGGGGGAAAAAACCCCTAACGGTTCAATAATATAATTTAGCAGGCACAAAAAGTAGAAGTGAAATCAGCCTATGTGAACTTTGCAGTATTTCCAAGGATATTTGGGCAAAAGTGTTGCACAAAACTAATGACGTGTCAAAATCCAGCGTGGTGAAGCTAAAAGGCAGGTCCTGCAAATATGAAAAAGATCAAAAGAGGGTTTCAGGCTTATTTAAAAACTTGCTTAATTGAAAGGGAGTAACTGCAAGTGGCCACGCTGGCAGAGCATTGCATCAGAGAGGGTTTCAGATGGTTAATGGTAATTATAAAATATGTGACAAATTAACTCCAAGCAAGTGAAAATATACATGACAGATAAAAGCAAATATTACAGTGCTGCTCACAACTCCTCAGTCTTCCAGTGACAAGAATGTTAGAATCAGTCAGAAATTACTTAAAAAAAAAAAAAAAAGTAAGATAAAAGCAGTAATTTGGGAGATGAAGCCGCTGCAGTTCCAATGGAAGCATCCAGCTTGATGTCCCCTGGCCTTGTGGAGCTGATCAATCTTCGTGGCTTTGCGGAAAGTTAGGGATTTTTAAAAAACCAACCCAGTCCAAAAATCCTGTTTGTGGTTCCCATTCCTTCCTGTAACTCTGCTTCACTGTCACACAGTCGGGGGTGGGAAGAGCTGTGAGAAGACCCATCAGCATCCCCAGTATTCCAGAGGCAACAGGATTTGCAGGAGCTGGAGTGAGACCTGAACCCCACTGGCTTTCCTCTAAACAGCCACCCTCGTGGCATTACATTTTTTTTATCATGAAATGGTGGAATCTTGGCTCTTCTCCTGCCCCTGACGTGTCAAAACGGGCACAGATCCCAGCAGAAGTGGTGCTGCCCTTTTGCGCCCTGCCAAAAGCAGCTCTGGTCTGGCACGGCACCTCACAGGAGCCAGCAAGAGGCAACATTTGGGATCTGCCACCCCAAAAGCTCCGTGCAAAGGGGCTTCCTGGGCATCCAGAGCCTGGGATTGTCCCCTCCCTTCCTCCAGCACTCGGAGAGGTCCTGGTGGAAACCTCCCCTGAGGGAGCCGTGCCTGGCTTGTGCTTCGGAGCAGGTTTGAGTACGAGAACCGTCCTTGCCTGAATCACTGCCGGATAAAGGAGAACAAGGCAATTAAAAGCACCGTTTGTTAAAGCCCCATAATTGCATTAAGCCCCATAACCCTCTGCCGTGGAGGTAGAGCGCTCTGGGGTTGGGGTTGTGGGGGTTTTGTTTTGGTTGGTTGGTTGTCTTTAATTCACAGGTACTAAAACGCGGGCGAAATGTTAAATCGCCTTTTTTTTTTTTTTTCAGCACAATTCTCCTCTCTTGGCGTGATCCCAGCTCGGAGAACGATGCTGGCGGGCGGACAAGGAGCATGGGGAGCACGACACCCAGCCCAGACAGCAGCTGGTGCAGGCTCTCACCTCTCCCCAGCAGGGAACAGAAGGAAAAGCAGAGCAGCTTTGCGAGAGAGGAAAAGCATCCAACGCGCACCGGGAGCTTGGTGGGATTCGCATCAAACCTGCAACTGCTCGGATAGAAGAGAAAACAATGCGACAAAGAGCTCCATTTGTGTGCTGGGAGTGAGGAAAAGCCCAGTCCCCCGTGGGGCAGGAACAGAATTCCAGTGATGACACCCCTGGTACTGAGGAGCAGGTTAGGAACGGGAGCTCAGGAGGCGAAGATGTGAGCAGCCCCAAAGCTCACGTATTTTAAAAAACCCATATTTCAGTGAGCTAAATGCAGGTCTGCATTTCCCCCGCGGGGAGGGAGAAGCTGGAGGTGGCAGACGATTTTTCCTGTGTAAACGTGAGTAACCACACAGATCCATCACGGCCATGAACGGGCCTCTCCCGCCGGGCCTCGCTCACCATCGCTCTGTCAAACGAGCCCATTACCGAATAAAAACCTTTCTTCAGCCTTGCTCCAGTTTTTCACCTGTGACTGCGCAGACATTCCCACCACCCCGTCCTGTGTGGGAGGTTTTTATTCCTGCTCGGGAGCCAGAGCGGCCCGGCCCCAGGGAAGGGCCTCAGCGGAGCATCCGCGCCTCTTGGTGAGCCCTTTGTGCCAAACCGATGCCTTGAGGTGGCTACCTAAAAAAACAGAGACTAGAAAAAGAGTAAGGGAATAAAGGCAGGGATTTATTTGAAGGGCCTTCAAAGGCGCACCCTGGGGAGCCAGAGGCTGTTTCCAAAATGGACCCCAAGATGGACGACGAGTCACGAGTTCTTCACATTTTTATAGGCTTGGTCCATTTGCATATCAGCATAAATTCATCAATTAAAACTTTAGCTAATGATGTAATTTCTACTACTTCTCCACCTCTCTCGCAGTCCTAGTTTACACCTTTGTGCCTAGGACAATCTGAGTGTCCTTGCATAGTAAGCTCAGAGAAGCTTTGTTGTGTCTGTCTGGCCTAGGAGAGCAGCTCACGAGCCACAAGAAACTTCAGAGTTACCCACTAAGTGATCCACAACTTGAGAAATATAAAAGTTAAAACCTAAGGCGTCAAAACCCACGGCTCTCACTGGGGTGGGGGGATAATGTGCCATGGAGGGGTTTAACCCCAAAAGCTGGATTTTCTACAGGTATTCAATACGGCAGAATCAGGATGGACTGCCACCAAGTGATTCATCCCACAAGGCACCCATTAATCCACACGGTCACACCAGAGCAGCCCGTTCATTTGAGAGCTGCATGGCCACAAGCGTCCCTCTCTCCCACCAGGGGACCAAGAAGATGTTTTTACAGAGGAATCAGTCCTGAGGATTGTTGTGATTCCTTCAGAATAATCAAAAGCATCGGTGACGTGGAGGGGGAAGAGGAATTCATTTAAAATGAACAATTATTGGTGTGACATGGTGGCACGAGGTTAAAGAGATGTCTGAGTGCAGACAGCTCATGTTTTAAAAAACACTCATTACATTTTGCCCTGGAGTAATGATTTATGCAGTTAGGATGTTTCCTTCAGCTAACCTCTCTCCCCTTTTCCAGGTTTTCCAGCCATCCCCGTTATACTGGAGCACCCTCAATGCAAAATTTATAGCGATTATCAAGTCTCTAGGAAGCTCACGGTCAGTATTTTTTTTTTAAAAAGTGCCTCAAATTAAGGAATGAAGACAACAAAATCATTTCACTGCTCGGTCTTAAAAATGTTGGAAGGGCTAATCTTGAATCAGTCCATGGATGCCTCTGATCCATCACAGAGAGCACTTTAGGGATGCCGAATTTCTGTAATGCTGCAGCTCAGCCACGCTCCTGGATTCCTTCAGGACCATTCATTTATATTTTTTAGGACATTTAAAGAAATTCTTCCCAAGCCAAATGTATTTCTTCTCCTCCCACTGTTTGATTCTCAGTCCGGTGTGCGTTACAAAGATCACATTACAGTGAATGAATCACAATAATCTGAAACCACAACGTGCTGCCACCTCCTTTTGATGGATTTGTTCATGAATATGTGCCAGCAGCCCAGCACTTGCCTTTGGGGCCCGAGCTGATCCTCACGTGGCTGTCACACAGCAGCATCCCAGACCGGGATCTCACTGAGAACTGGTCCAGCAGCATCTGCCAGCACATTCTGAGGAGTTTCAGAGAACAGAGAGGCTGCATAATTAACAAGCCAGCACCCTGCAACCACCCCGAGGCAATGTGAGAGCTAAAAATGACTGGAGAAATGCAAGGAGTGGCAGAAGGACTCGTTCTGTTCGTTCAAATAATGAACTGGCTTCAAAGACTCGAGTGGAGCTGTTGTCTTAGTAACCCAGTCCGAGAGAGAAAATCTTCCAGGAAGTTGGCAGGCAGTGCCTGGAACATCTGCACAGCCAGGCAGGCTGGCAGATCCAGGTTCTCTGGCAGTACCTGGCAGGAATTATGTTGGAATTTAGCAAGTGCTGAACTAAACAGAACAAAAGAAGTTGCCCTTGCTGCCTCCATGACCTCTATTTCCCAAAACAAACAAACAAATTGAACTGGCAGGTCAGCTCAGGACACACCTCACTGGGCTGTGTTTGGGGTTTTACATAAATGCAAACACAGCCCAGACCAGAGCAAGACCTCCCTTGTGCCCAAATTCCTCACTCAGTCAATAAAACTCAGCAGTGACCAAAGCTGTGTGGGGGACAGCGTTTGCTGTCACCCTGTTTGGGAGGATTTTCAGCGCTGTGCATTTGGAGCTGCAGAAGAGAGTTATCAAAATGTGAACTAAAATCAGCAAGTGTGCTCAGGCAGCGAGCTGTGCACGAGCTCTCTGCCATGGAAATGTGTGCTGCAATTACAGTCTGTTAAAAATACATCGTTTCCCTCAGGCTGAGCCATCTGCAGGAGCTGAACTCACCTTTGTGGGCAAGCCAGGGTGCCACCGGCCTAAAAAACCAGCACATTTGTATCAAAAATATTGTGGCCAGCAGGAGCGGGGCTGGGATTGTCCCTCTGTGCTGGGCACTGGTGAGGTCACACCTCAAACTCTGTGTCCAGTTCTGGCCCCTCACAGAAAAGACTTGGAGGGGCTGGAGCATGTCCAGGGCAGGGAACGGAGCTGGGAAGGAGGGGACAGCCGGGGGGATTGGGCTCTGCTCCCAGGGAACAGGGACAGGAGGAGAGGGAACGGCCTCAGGCTGGGCCAGGGGAGGCTCAGGTTGGACACCAGCAGGAATTTCCCCATGGAAAGGGTGCTCAGGCCTTGGCAGGGGCTGCCCAGGGAGGTTTGGAGTGCCCATCCCTGGGGGTGTCCAAGGAATTCCTGGAGGTGGCACTCAGAGCTCTGGGCGGGGGACAAGGTGGGGATTGGGCACAGGCCACAAGATTCTGGGATTTACAGAGGGAAAAAAAAAAAAGGAAAAACCCTTCCAATCCAAAAATCAATCTCCAGTAACCAAAGAATTCTTTTCCAACCCCCACTGCTATTGTAAAAGAACAATTACTGTGGCAAACAGAAAGATTTAACTGGAATGCCTGAAATGATCTCTCGTGAACAATATTTCACAAACACACCCGTATTTCATCGGTTTGCTCTGCAAACAGCAGAGAACTCTGCAAGTCACACAACAAACAACCCTTTGCAGCATTGCTTTGATTTTGGAGTGATCTGAAGTGAGGGTCTAAGAGCCAGTAAAGCATTTCAGATCATCCGGGATCCCGTGCTGGGATTTTAAATGTGCTCCCCAAAGGAGAGAGTGGTGCTTGTGAGCCTGGAGTTCAATCGGCTTTAGCGGTTTAACTGGAAAAGAAAGTTAATTAGTCATAAAGAAAAAAAAAATGCTCCATGATAAACATGGCAGCCCAATTTGTATTCAAATATGACTTTTCTGGTCTAAAATAGAAAGCAAAGCAATTATCCTGCACAGGCATTAACTGCTGGCGTTATTCAGTGGATAATGAGCAAATGCAGCCACCCGCCACTTCCCTCTGCAAGGCTGTGTTTCATTGGCTTTAATGCATTCCTAACATTAGGGTTTGTTTACCATTACGGTGATTAACAACAGGATCAAACCCCGCTCTCAGCCGCCTTACAAGACCAGAAAATTTATTGCAGGAGCAGCATTTGGCCCACTGTGATTCCTGAATTTCAACCACGGCTTAGCAGAGAAGCGACTGGAGCGCTGGAAACGCCCTTCAAAGTGCGAAGGCAGTGCTGAGAGTTTGACTTGGTGGCTTTTAAAATGTAAATGAGAAATTATCAGAGATCTTCAGCTCACGGAATGTGCGGAAATAAACCACGTTTTCGCTGAGGGAAATGCAGAAGTGATGGAAACGGCAGTGAATGACACGGGAAAGAAGAACTGCAGCCCAAGGCAGGACAGGGGCATGAACAAGGACACTGCAAATAAACCCCTGGACCTCCTCCTGGAGGCTCAAACAGGCAGAGTTTCACTGCAGCTGGACATCCCACGCACAGAATGATACCCTAAAGAGGCACCTCAGAGGTTCAGAGGGAGGAATCCCAAATCTTAACTCAAGTGATGTAACCTAATTTGAATTGCATTACTTTTCTCCTCCCTCTCGGAATATTAATTGGGATTTTTGACAGATCAGTTTACTGTCAGTGAGATGAAAGATATGCCTGTCAGCCAATGTTTACAAGTCAGTCTTCAAGCTGAGAGAGAAAATTAAAACCATTACCATACCACCAGTCTGAAGCCTTAATGTCAAATTTAATATCACACCAAATATTTTGCAATTAAGCTGATTTAGAAAAAGTGAAGGGAAGAATCCTTCACCTTGGCTGGAATTGGAGTTTTTACCTCAGCACATTCTCCAGTCACACTTAAATCACAGATCTGAGGAGAGGGGAGAGGGAAGGTGAGCTCACCAAAACATTCTGTGTTGTAAAGTCATGTTTTCAGAGTGTTCTTTCTCCAAACCTGCCAGGAAGTTCTGCTGGGGTCAGCTGGAGATGGAGCAGGCTGTGACATCCTCATCCTCTGGAGGTTCTGGATTGCTCCACTAACCCCAGCAGTTGATGCCTTTGCAGGCTGATGCTTTGCTTTCTGTTTCAGACCAGAAGAAGTCATATTTGAGTACAAACTGGGGTGCCAAAGCCTCCTCTGGAAGTTCTGGATTGCTCTGGGCACGTGCTGCCAACAGGAGTCGTTCCCTCTGCTGCTTTTGCCCAAATTTTCACCCACTTCTGGCAGAAGCAGCCAGACAATTTCATTCTTAAAAAGAGCCCCTGATCTCCAGAGAGAAACAACAGAACCACAGACATCCTCCAGCGTCCTCCCCCCCTGCCCCTCCACACCCAGGGCAGGCGGAGTGGGAGCTCCTGGGACCAGGGACGGCAGGGTGGGACCTGTGCCCACCCAGCAGCGCCCAGGGAGGGCTCTCCTGCCGTGTCCCAGCAGGTTCCCAGGCATTCCTTCACCCCCAGGATGAAGCCCAGCTCCTGGCCATGGGCTCTCAGCTCACCTCAGAGCCGGGAAGGATCCAGGAGTAACTGGATGAGACAGGAGGAGCCTGAGGCACTTCCCCGGGCCCATCTGAGGCAGCAAGGCAAGGATAAGACGGGGATTTGCAGCCCTGGTTTATCTCTGTGCCCTGACAGCAGGGCACATCAGCTTCAGACGTTCTCAGCAGTGAGTCAGTGCTCGATGGCAGGTGGGAAGCTCAGCGCTCTCCTCTCCCTGAGCAGAGGAGAAACTGAGGCTGCTGACTCAAAATCAGATTTCCAATTACTGCCCTGGCTGATTAATCATCGGTTTTGTCCCAGCTTTAGCATGAGAAACCCGGGGCTGTTGGGAAGAGTGAACTGGGGTTTCAAGTGCTCTCAAAAATTAACTGTTCAGTGTCTGTGTAAAAGCATCCAGAGTTAAATGGGAAGGGCAGACAGGGAAGGACAACACTGAGGGAAGGAGGAGTAGGAGGAGATGTCTGGTGGAGTTTTAGCTTAGGAAAAAATCATGTAACCATAGGATAGTTTGGGTTGGAAGGGACCTTAAAGACCATCCAGTTCCACCCCCCTGCCACGGGCCTCCCACCAGAATATTTTGTATTTGATTATTGGTTGTAATTACATTCCAATTTAACAAGCTCCAGTTACTTTTTCTCCCAGAGAGAACAGCCCTACTGTCGTTCAATAGACTGTGTTGCCACAGATTTTAGCAGGTTCACGTTTTGATTGCCACAAGGCTTCCCAAACTAAAGAACGAAGATAAAATCCCTCTTAGAAGAACTCAAGGCATTTAAAGTCTGTGTTGCAGCACTAAAGACTGATATAAAAAGTCCTTTGAAACACTTTGGAAATATGGGAGCAGAAAACAGAGTCCATACTTTTTTTACCTCAATCGTGGCAATTTTGTGACGAGAGCAGGGGGGTGTTTTGTGGGTTTTTAAGAGCTTGTCCAGGGACTTCAGTTTAAAAAGGATTAGCTACCACTATCCAAAATGGTGTTTTAGAGGGAGGAATTCAAGGTTTTAAGTACCTTTATGCCCCTCTTTGTGGTGTTTCAGAGCTGAATCAAACACAAACTGAGCACACACCCAGCTGTGACCCGAACAGAACGGCTGAGCCCCCGCCCCAGACTGGCACAGAGCAGGGTTCTCCTCACCCCTTACAACCTGCTTGTGCTTCATCAACAACCCAGGGCACCACGCTCCTGCTCTTGTGCCTATAAACCTTTACTTGAGCCCTCTGGGTGGATCAGGAGCTCCAAACCGGGCCAGACAATGCCAGTGCTGTGACAGGCGTTCGTTTTCTTCTCCAACCTGTTTCATTTTGAGCTATTCCAGCCTGGATGTTTTCTGTGGGCAGGCAGGGAGAAGAAGGGAGAACCCGAGTCGCTTTTGCCACTACGGTGCCTGGCTCATGCATTTGCAGCAGCCAGCACAGGAATGAGTTCATTTGGAATTGAAATTAGCTCATTATGCTTTCTTTTATTGCTGGCTCCTGACCAAGCAAGGAAGTGCTTTCTAATATTCAGAACATGCTGTACAACTCACTGCTTTACAAACAATTGGAGAAAAAATAATATTGTGATCAGAAAATGATATTCTGGTTTGGGTTCAGTTAGACTAGAAACGGGAGTTGGAAAACATAGAGAAACTCACAGATTTTGGTGAAATTATTCCATGAGCCTTGTGCTCACCATGCTACCTGTAATATTTCAGTGTAATTAATACAGCAGTGCTTTATGAACCTCTTTGCTTTCCTCTAACTAAGCTATGCTGGCACTGCCTGTAAAAAAAAGAAGAGAAAAACACTTTTCTGAGCATTTAAAAAAACTCCAGCAAAAAATTGTGCTTTCCACTGAAACATGGCCCAGGTGAGATTCTGACTAAAGAAAGCAAAATTTACATTTTTGGAGGGAATTTCAGTGAACACACGGCAAAACCAGAACCAAACTGGGGCACTGGAGGGCCAGGATGGGGAAGAGGTGGGGAAGGCTCCCATGGTCGCTGACAGCTCGGGAGTGCCCCTTGGAATGATTCAGGCTCTGAAGGTTTGCTCGGCACCAGTTGAGAACCACAAGTTCTGCGTGGCTTTGGACACCCCAAAGAGCGAACCCGAGCCAGAGAGGTCCTTTGGTTCCTTGCACCAAGAAGGGGGAACCTGATTCCAAGCAGATTTCCCCCAAACCTGACAAACTTGTGGATGAAATCCAACCATGCAGCTGCCAGCGAGGGTGAGAGCTCCTGCTGTTCCCAGGCTGAGCAGAAGTGGGAACAGAGGGGATTCTGCTCCAGTCTCACCTCCACGGTGCTGCTCGGCCTGGAAAACAGCCTGACTGCCCAAGGAGGTGGGGTTTGATCTGCCCTTGGTCTTTGCTCTCCTTCAGGGGCAATTCCTGAGTCTGGAAATAATGCCAGGCTTGGTTCTTTTGGATGAGCTTCCCAAAAGGCGCTGCTTGGGTTGTTGACAGCCCAAGGGTGGCAGTGGAGCCTCATTTTTTAATGAAGGAGCAGCCCTGCCAAAAGAATAAATAAAGAGAAGTGCCAGAGAGGAATTTCTGAGCAACTTCCCATTGCCTGACAACTGCAGGGGGAGAGGCGAGCCCTTGGAGTTTGCTGGGTGGTGGGAATTTAAAGCTGTTTTCTGCACACCTCCTGGCACTGCCTTTTCATTCCTGGCTGTTTTCTGTCCCAGGATGTTGCTTCTCCTGCTCCGTGTCCACAGGAGCATGGGAAGGGGCTGCCAAGGGTCCTGCTTTTCCCACACGCATTCCCTGCCTCCCAAAAAACCAACACCTGGAGATGGGCTCAAACCAAAAATCTTCCCATTTGTTCTGCAGGTCCAGAAATTCCCTGACGTTCTCTAAACCCTGGCACAGCTTGCACCAGAACTGGCACCCTCCAGAGCTGTTTTGCTGCACCCGAGTCAGAGGTTAAAAAACCCCACAACAATTCCTTGTGGCTGGATCATCCCAGTGAGACAAGGAGCTGAACTCTTCCAAGGGACAACTAAAAGAACACATAATTAGATAAAACCAAATTATAATTCTATTGAATTATTTTAATGAACCATTCATTTCAGCAGTGAAGAATGTGCATTGAGGTGTCAGAAATGAAAATGGCTAAAAGCACAGGGGGGCATTTGGGAAAAAGCACATTATCCTGGTGACACGTAATCCTTGGGAGGTGCCACCAGCTCCAAGGGGAAAACAGATCCCTTCACCAAATTTACTGTGGAAATGTCAGAGTTAAGAAGATCTCTGAAAGATAATGTATTATCTCGCTATATTCTTAGCCAACATTTGACAGAAAGCCTTTTCTTTCCCCAGTTTCCCAGTGGAGTCAGACACCTCCTTTTTCCTTCTCCGTGGTTTCCCGGCGCAGACGAGGCCTGGGCACACCAGGAGTGGGGAATTTGAGAAACTGATGATAAATGCCCAACCTTCTCCTGCCTTTCCTGGGGATATCACCCTGTGCAGTATTGCAGACAGCTTTGATTATTGTCAGAAAACCAGACCAGGGCAAACCCCACCCCGCCTCACACAATAAATCTGTGTCCTCTCTGGTTTTGATCCCTACGCTTGGGCTTCACTGAAGAAATAAATCTTCTCCTGTAGCACTTGTAGAGCTGGGATTTCTTGGCAATGAGAAAAGTCTGACAAGGAGCCACATGAGCAATCCAGGCAACCCGGCCTGCTGAAATTAAAAAGTTGCCTCTTTCTTCCAAGTATCACAAGCAGTGAGAGAGAGCCTGGAAGAAGAATTTAGCTGACAATGTAACTGCATGAGCCTTCTTCTGCCCCCAACAGCTCCACTTCGGATCCCAGCTGTGTTTACTGCTGTGGCAGAAAGCATTCTTTGACTTGTAAGCTGATTAAATTTGACCCAGAAGTTAGAGAAAAATGAATGTGGCATCCTGTTAATCCATTTTTTTTTTGCTAACCATCCAGCATCTCATAAACAGCCCAACACCCAGCAAGCAAGAAGTGGGAATAGCTTAATAAAACATTACGGCTTGCATTTAGGCCGTGCTGAATCGAGAGGAATGCTGTCAGAGCTGCTGCTCCAGAGCTGCAATGGGATCACACCCACGGCACATCTCGGAGCTGCCTCCCAGGGTTTGCAGACAGCGCCAGAGGAAAAAAGACTGAAGTGAAAAATGAGCTGGCTGGGGATGGATGTGCCACTGAGCCTCCCCCAGCCCCACAAACAGGCCTTTCCCTCATTCCTTTATGGGGGATTTGAGTGGGACTGCCCGGGAAATGCCGTCCTGTGTCCTGCCCTTCGGGGATGGGGCAGGGAGTTCACCTCTGCCTTTCCAGGCAGCGCTGGTCAGGGCCACCCTGAACAGAGCTCAGGAGGATCTGTGGGATGGCAAAGGAGTTTTCCAAACGAAGGGTGCCACTCAGGCTGGGAATTGCATCTTTCCACAGCCGTGGTGACCCCTCTGGATGTTTCCACATGCTGTTCTTGGCCTGAAGCACAAGTTCCCTGCAGAGCAGGAAAGGGCTGGGAAAGGGAGGGGAGGCTCAGGACTCTGCTCTCCTGCTCGTTTGTGCTCCCCTGGTTTACAGGAAACTCCACATCTGGGGGTGCAGCTGCACCTCTTTAACATTCCCACACTTCCGTCTTGATTTTCGTCACCAAAATTGCATCTCGAGGCGGAAGAGTCAGGGAATATCCTTCAGCTTGCCTGCTTTGAAAGCAGCTTTTCCATCTTCCCCGCAGGGTCGTGTTTCTCAGCCAGGATCAACTTCTGGCTGCTTCCTTTCCCTTTGCCTTGCAGAGGAGAGCTACAAAGTGCAGGGAAATGGGAAATAGAAGGGCAGAACTTGGAATAAACCAATCCTGAGCATCACACGCTAAACATTAACCCAAATCCCTCTGAAAACCATTCGGGTGAGTACTCAGTGCTTTAAATCGGTGTCATTGTCCTGTGTAAATCAGATGGAATTTGGATACAGTCACTATTTTTTCTTTACCTTTCAGGCTGTGACCTGGAGAATTTTACCTGGTTCTGGTTTTTAAGCACTTCGCTTCAATTGCACACGTGATTTCCAACACCCAACAGAGACATAAAGCTGGAAAATCACTTACAGGACCTGGTTCACTGCCTGTTTATTTCCTTTGGTTGAAGTATCTGAAATACTGTCAGGATAATTTTAAATATCCCATTGCTCCCCATATAAAAATCCCCAAGATGATGATTAGCTGTTAGAAATGAGATTGATACCATTTGATTGCAGTGTAACTTCAGATATTTAAAAACTCCCCAGATTTGTGCATGCAAATGCTCAGCCCTGTAGCTCTGTGAGGAGCAAACAGGATTTGTGTATGCGAGCTGTCAGCTCCTTTGATCTGTGCACTCGCTCAAATGCTCTTTGCAGCAAGTGCAATTACACATGTAAAGTGCAGAGGAAAATGGATTAAACAGGTTTGGAACCTCTCAGAAAAAATCACCCCATGTACATTTTAAGCTACCCTTTTCAGAGCAGCTAAAATAAATTCTATTTATTTTAGAAGCGTATCACAGTTGCCAAAAACCCACTCCAAAATTATCGGGGGTAGGGATTATGTTATATCGGTTCACACGTGATTTTGGGAACTGAGGCATCTCTGAGTTCAGGGCTAACACAACCAGGATCAGCCTCTAGAATCTGTCAGAGCACTCAGCAGCTCCTTTATGCAAAATTAAATGCTTGTTGCTTCATTTTTTTTTTTTTGCAAGGCCCCACAAAGATTTCCTGTTCCAAACTGCGGCAAAGTGAACTGAAAGTCAGGCTGGGAAATGGTAATTAAACCCCACGTGCAGCAGCACGAGGGTGAAGGAAGACACGCGGAGCGTGGTCGGTCTCTGATCCAGCCCAGGGCAGGGACTTGAATCGTCCACGGGAAGGATTCCAGCATTTTTCCCAGTCCAGACAGACCCCAAACTCCTCAGTGCCACGAGAGAATGCCCATCACTGGAGCACAGGTGGTGACCTGGAGGCGAGGGGTAATTAAAGCCTCCGCTCCCCCGTCCCCGTGTTCATTAAAACTGCGCGGATCATTAACTCATTAACAGCTGCGCAGTGCGAATGCGGGGAGCCAGGGAAGGTGATGTGGCCGTGGCTGAGGAGTTCTCACAGCTGCTGTTGGGGTGGTTCTGCAGCTCAGAAAAAGAGAGAAATGAAAGCTCGCATGAATTAATATTTCACTGTTGAACAGCCAGCAAATCGCTGCTCGGGAAGGTACAACTCACAGCGCTGCTGGCTCTCATCTCCTGAGCCAAAAGGTGCCCTTCTTTCTGTTTTAATGCAGGGAAAAACTCCCTGTGGCTCTTCACCAAGGCTGTACCATCCCAAAACACACGGACAGAGCTTGGGCAGAAAAACCTGGGGGAAAGCTGGAATGATTCCTGCCCAGTAATGAGTTACACACCATGGGGAGCGTCAGAGGGATTTGTCCCCAGCTCTGCAACCTGCTCGGGCCAGAGGAGGAGCAGGTAAAGAGGAATCCTGATGGAATCAATCTCATTTCTGAGAGTTAATCATCATCTTAGGGATTTTTTCTATGGGGAGCAATGGGATCTTTTTAAATTATCCTGACAGTATTTCAGATACTTCAACCAAAGGAAATAAACAGGCAGTGAACCAGGTCCTGTAAGTGATTTTCCAGCTTTATGTCTCTGTTGGGTGTTGGAAATCACGTGTGCAATTGAAGCGAAGTGCTTAAAAACCAGAACCAGGTAAAATTCTCCAGGTAGAACCCCCACATTCCCCCAGATCAGAGCAGTGCCCTTTTCCAGGCAGTTCAGCTGCCTTTAAAAAATGACTCCACTCTTACAAGTACCAGAGCAAAGGAGTTAATTAACAGGCCACTTAATCACATTTCCTGGCACCCATACATCAGGTACAGGTGTCATTTCCATTAACATCCTCCAATATTTATATTTTTCAAGACTCTGTAAAAGTGCTGTTAATGGAGTTGAGAAGAAGAGATAATTTTCTTGCTGCAGCGACTCTGGGTGATTAAGTGCTCAGGCTCCGGTAACAAATGAATGCAACAACCTTTAAATCCTTTCCACACAGACAAATTAATGTATTTCTCATAATAATATTGCTGGAAATCCAGCCAGGCCAGTGCATCTTTGTGACTTTCTCTGCATGAGTCAGATTTACACCGCTGCACTGGAGGGGAAAAACAAGAAAAGGGCTGCAATGACAAGTTGATAAACAAGTTAAAATAATATAATTTGCAGTGTGCCATTTGCATGCTGTCAGCATGCACTTAATTCCAGAAACTACTGTGGATGAATCCATTCCAGGGCTGCTGCTGGGTCCAGGGAGTCCTGGAGCTTCCTCCCCGTGAGGAATTTGCGTGGCAGAGCCACCCAGCCCTTCCCCACAACATGAAAGTCACATTTCTGTTCCAGCAGCGCTGACATTTAAATTTGATGTCAACAGTACAGTCTCATCCCAATTTCCAAATCCCTTGTGCTAACAGTGCTTAAGCCTTAACTGCATATTTAATAATCCGAATTACAGAGTGGCTGGGGGAAGTTGGATGGGAAAAATGCAGTGGGCAAAGACACCAGAGCAAATCAAACCGGAGAGGGAGAGAAGTCATTTTCTGTTTTGCAGGAAATGTCAAACATGAGGTCCCTGTAAATATCAGCTTCGTGCTGCTGAATGCTCTGTGCTTACTGGAACTAATTATCTACAAATTTATCTGTTTAGCAACAATCCAAAGGACACACTGCCATCGCCTAAACTCAAGCACTAAAAACTAAAAAAAAACTAAAAAAAAAAAAAAAACTAAAAAAAAAAAAAAAAA
>VXAZ01002670.1:541128-665795 GCA_013399875.1 Gymnorhina tibicen | reverse complement strand
TAAAAAAAAAATAAAAAAAAAAAAAATTGAGCTCTGGACTCAGATTTTTCTGTAGCTGGCTGAGTTTTTTTAAAGCTCTGCACACCAACTATCCACCTGACATAAGAAGTGTTCTGAAGGAAAAGACAGATTTTTAACTTGATAATTAAAATACTTGACTGGAAGCAGAAAATCAATCCTATCTACAGGCTCTCTGAACCCAGCATTTCAGGAGTCCCAGCGAACTTGCTAAATGACTTCAGTCACCAAGGAAATAAAGATGACAAAGTCTGGGAAATAATGAACTGAACCTGGGAGCTGGGATAGTCAGGAATGTTCAGCATAGACGCTGAGATGTCAGAACTGCAATTTCTGTCTCAGTGCCTGATCCCCTGCAGCACAATTATTTTGAGAAAAGTCAAAATAAGATTTTAAAACAGTCCACAGGCAACAGAATAATTCTTACTACAGTGTTACCGCAACCATTTGTTACTGACACTCCCTCCTCCAGTGGAAGCCTTTTGGTGGCTGTGCAGTGTCTGAAAAATGAAACTCTGGCTTCATAACTGAGCTGCCAGCTCCAATCGCTGTGTCAGAACCGGGCAAAAACACATCTCCCTTCTTCAGAAGTTGTCCTTTTCTCCCTGAAAAGCAATTTGTTCAGCAAAACTCTGAAGAGTTTCCCTAAATAACCCACAGGTACGAAGGGATGTGGAGGCTGACCGACACCAGGGTGAAGGACACAGCCCAGCCCCGTGTCTGACAGCGGGAACGGGTTTGCTTTTGCACCCAGCTAAATTCTGCAGCGTTCGCCCAGAAAATCAATTCCTCTTCTGGTTTAACTGCCACCAAGCCCAGGCCGATCCTGCAGGGGAAAACCCGGACGAGGAACGAAGACGGGTTTGACCTTTTGGCTGCAGTCAGGGCCCTTGCGGAGATGAGCGCCTCTGAGTCACAGGCGAGGCGTTGCTGTGCTGCATCCTCAAACCCGGGGAGGGAACGGCATTCCTTCCTTTCCGTGGGAGCCCAGGGAATCCTGAACCTCTGCCTCGTGGGTTTGCAGAGCCTTTGCTTTGGGATCAGCCACGTGCTGCTGCTCAGCCCGGCCCCAGCAGGAATTCCTGTCAGGAATTCCCAGCTCTGTTGACATCAGTGCCAGCCTGCCTCGGGCTGTGCTTCTCCCTTTCCTTGAGGACTTTCCTGCCGTTGCCCTGCTGACATCTCCCTCTTTCAGTTCACCAAATACCATCAGATTTGGGAATCTGAACTTGTCCTGCACTCCACATACTCGTGGTTCCAGCTCCCTGGAATCCTGGTATGCTTTACAACGATTTAAAGGAAAACTTCTTCTTCTTGAATGCATTGGGTGATAAGCAGATGGAATCTCTCCTGAGCCCTATGAATTATCAGTAGCAAGTCTGTACCTTCTTGTGTAGAAAATCAGATAAAATATCTGCTTTGCAACCTTTAATTTAATCTACAGACTGATGCCATATTGCTGATAAGCTTTACATCTTAAAAAAAACCCCCATGAAAGATGGATAGGCTGTGCTAATGATATTTGACAGCTCTTTGTCCACCAGAACACCCTCCAATAATGCATTCCCAAAGAGCAGAAACCTCCCTGGCTAACATATGCTGTGAGTTCAAGTGACTAATGGCAGGCTGGGATGCAAAGTGACAGGATGACAGCCTCCTTCCCGAGTTTATCACGAGCCCAGGCCTCTCAAAGCAAGCTCAGCAGCAGCTTTGTGGTATTTTGTGGGTACGTTCTTGTTTTGGTGGGGCAGGTATCAGCAAATCAATGGGACAAGCTGACAGAGGGCAGGGTTAGATGGGACACTGGGGAGAAATTCCTCGCTGGGAGGGCAGGGAGGTTGCCCAGAGAAGCCTGTGGTGGTTGTTCTTCATTTATAATTATTTTATAGCTTTAACTGTTTGCTTGGCTTGGGTCAGGTATGGAACAGGCTTTATGTGGGTGCCTGAGCAGCTCAGAGCTGCATCCAGAGCCCCGATTCCAGCCCAGCCCTTTTATCTCTCTCTGTTGCCGCTTCCTCGGTCGGCCTGGGCTCAGCTGTGCTCTGACACCCAGGAGCTGGAGATGAACCAGGCAGCCAGGGCTCCGTGTGCATTCCGTGTTCCTGCAGCCCTGGTGGGGGATAAAAACCCCGATAAAACACGGGGTAAAAAAACCCAGCCCTGGTGGGGGATAAAAACCCTGATAAAACACGGGGTAAAAAAACCCAGCCCTGGTGGGGGATAAAAACCCCGATAAAACACGGCCCAAGCTCCACAGGCAGCGAGGATCCCACAGTCTGCACCTCGTGTGCCACCTTTGGGGTTTTTGTCAGTGGATGGGATCACACAGAATATCCAGAGGTACCCATGGGCCTGGTTTGCTCACAACTGTTTGCTCACAATTGGGATACCTCTCTGCTGTGAGTAGAAACCAAAATATTTACAGGAAACAGATGCTATTTGCCTGATCTAGTCCCTGCTGCTGCTTCCAACTTGCAACTCTCCCCAGTTCCTGGCAGCTCAAGATGTTCAGCATTTGTAAATACCAAACTCTGTTTGTACAGAACTGAGCTCCTGGTATTGGTGGTGGGGTGCAGTCTCAGAAAAAGCAGAGAGGAAGAGCAGCACCATCAGTTAACTCGTCCCAGAAGCCAAAAACAAACTGGAGAATGGACATGGTTCTGGTCCAATTATTTAAGCACTGAACATTTTAATGAATGCCACAACAAAAAAACCACTATCACCTTCCCACAAAGGTTTTAATTGTGCTCTGTAAGAAAATAGAATTACGTCCCGCGTTCAGAATTACCTGGTGAGCTCTAAAACACCTTTTACTTTGAACCAGCCGCTCTGTGCACCAAACAATCAAATCACTCTTAAATCTCATCCAGCGAGCTCCCAAAGTCACTGAGGAGATCATAAACGAGGTTACAACACTCGCCTGGTACACAGAGAAATGTCTTTCATATATCTTTAAGCGGTTATTAATGTCTGAATTAGTTTAGAATACATTAACCTTCAAGGTAAATTAGATCAATCAAGGAAATGACTCACAAGTCTGGGCCTATCTCTTGTACTGAAATTCAGAGCATGTGCCAGGAATTTAACAGCATTCCAGAGCAGCTTCTCCCTGAGAGGATGGCACTGCTCATGGGCAGGGCTGGCCACTCGTTTCTGGGTGCTGATGATGAAGTTGTTGCTCAGGATGAGAGGAATCAGTGATCAGGTGCACAGAATGTTCCCAGCTGTGCAGAAGGGGAGCGATGCTGTGAACGTGGAGTGACAAAGCCCAGGAAAATCGGGTGCAATCGTATCCTCAGCTCCGTTTGTTTCCCACTCTGGGTTTATCTGAGCCCTGTTTATTTCAGTTGTGGGAGTGGCTGAAAGGCTCAGGCTGTTCCATTTTGCCCCAGTCCAGACACTGGTCACACCCTGCTTCAGAGTCACTTCAATTTTCAACTTTTTGACTACAAATCCTACAAGAAAAAGGTATTTAAACACTCAATGGGAATGAGCCGCTACTACAGCTCCAAACATCATCCTGTGCAGTGCTGGGGACCTGAGAATTCCATGCTTAGCCACTGTTTTCTACAGGAACATGAGAATATTAACACTGAGCACGAGAAAAAGCTGAAGTCAAGCGGTTTTTAACGTGGTGACGGTGAAAGCTTTGGGGGTTTAAGTGAATAATTCATTGTGCTGCTGCAAAAATGCCCTGTGTGCCAAGGCGGGGCACAGCTGCCAGGAGAGAAATCCCTGAGACAAACTCGGGCTCTGTGTGAGAAAGCAGGGATAAGGATTTGAGAGGATCCTTCAGATCCCAGCAGCGATCGGTGTCACACATCCCAAACCTCCACTTCCATCCTTAGCTGGGGAAGGAGGCACCAGAGCTGCCCCTGCTCTGGCTGTAGGTACTGAAGCACAGCTTTTATACTCATAACACCCTGAAAACTGACGTCTCAAAACCTTTCCTGCCTGCTAAGGGGATTATTGGATTAAAACTTCAAAGCCTGCAGCTTGCCTTGACATCAAAACCACCTGCAGTCACCAGATTTACCTCGCTGATAGGCGACACACGGACTCAAAACGGACAAAAAGCCCCTAAACCAGAAACCAGACCAGCTTTTAATACCAACACAGGCGTTCCAAGGGAAAAGAAAATGCAGATGGAAGTGCGAAGTGGGATCTGGCAGCGTGCTGGAAAGGAATTAATGCTGAATATGGGCTGTGGTGGGCACACACTGCAAATGGAACACCCGACTTAGGACAGCATTTTGCTGTTACCCAACTTCTGAAATGGTTGTGGAGTCCTGTTCTTCCTTTACTGAGGACCTCACTCACTGGCTGTGGAGACTTTCAGCCCAGGAGGGTGAACTCTGCAGAGAAAAGGGAGATCCACCTACAACTAACCCCAGTTTCTACTGTGTTTGGGATCTAGCACAAAAATCCCTTTTTGGGGGGAAAAAAAAAAATCTATAAAACTCCAGCCATTCAGCACCAGGGCCCCAAAAATCTGCTCTTGACCCCTTCCCCTTTCGGATTTCCTGTACCTGCTGAGATGATGTTCCTACTCCATCCTAGCTGCAGGGAACTGAGTGGAAGCTTTGTCCCTGTGCACCTGGGGACAAAGGCAGCGCTCCAGGGCTCTCGTGTCGGTGAGACACGAGGCTGAACGTGCAGCGCTGCACTTCAAAATGGGCCCCTTTCCTTAAAACCCATCAGCGTTAATTGGCGTGCTAATTGAAAGCCCATTAAATATAGCGATAAATGCTATCCGAGAGATTATTTAAAACCTTGACACCCCCGTTTTTTACGAAGCTCTCGAAACATTGACTAATTCCTCCTTGGAGCAGCTGAGACATGAGTAAATAATCCAGCTAATCTGAGGAGGAGGGAAAGAGCTGAACAGAAATTCCAGGAGCACCCTGGTGTTGGTAAAGTGTTCGAAAAATGAGAAATTCAAAAAATTCTTCTCTGGGAATTCCATCCCAGGGTCTCCCCACCCTCACAGGGAACAATTCCTGCCCAATACCCCATCTAAACCTCCTCCCTGTCAGTGTGAAGCCATTCCCCCTTTTCCTGTCACTCCTGCTGGGAGCTGTACTCCTGCTGCCCTGACTTCTCACTCCGAGGGATTATTTTGGTGGTTTTTACGTAGAATATAGGAAAGTCTTCAGTCAGTGACTTTGAATTAATCCATCTGGAGAGAAATTCTCTCCTCCCTGTGTTAATGGGCAGCTTACAGCAAATCCCACCAGGTCACAGCAGTGAAAATTATTTCCTCGTTGTGGTTGCACCCCTGATTCCTCACAGAGTGATTTTTGTATGGATGCACAGCCACGAACTCAGGAAATCTGCACCTAAGAATGAAGCTGAGATGTTTTTCCAAGACCAGTTTGGTTTTCCAGGCGTGTTTTTGAGGGAATCATGAACTGAAGGGAATCAATCATGAATTGAGGGAATCGTGAGCTGAAGACGCTGCTGCTCTACCAGTGAAACACAATTTGAACATTCCAAGCCCTGCTGGTGTCACCTTCTCCCAGCGAGCTGGGTCTCAGCTCTTTCTCCTCCTCCCTTCCAAACGAGCCAGAGTAGCTGGGAAATGGAAATCATTTTGTTGGGGTTTTGTGAGTTGTTGCACCTTTCCCTGTTGCTGTGTAATTATTCAGGCTCCTCCAGCTCATTAATTCAGTTCCATTTCACCACCAAAAGCCTGAGACTGCAGCTTTTTCCAAGCTCAACCACAACTTTCTCCTTTCAGGACAATTTAGTTCCTGTATTTGCTGAGCATAACTGGTGTTGATGCCCAAGAACCCAACTCCGTGGCCTGATTTGAGAAATATGAAGTGCAGAATAAACTTGGATGTGCACAATAATGATGAAATAGTCCCTGGAAATAGCTGAGATTTTCAGGAAAATTGCATTTATACAGAATATATTCTCCTTCAGATTCCATTACAGCTGAAGGGCACTGATTTGGCTCTGAATTAATCCCTTTTTCCTCTTATATTAATAGTCTGATTAATTTGTTTTTCCCATTTGTGAGTTATCTTAGCATCTCTATACCTCCAGTCATTAAAATATCAACATTTTACAGGTCCCCACGTGAGAAAAGCCAAGAGCCTAAATCCCTGTTTTCCAGCACACTGGGAAGAGTGGGAACAGCCAAGCCTGACCCAGAGCTCATCACCAAGGCACCAAATCTAAATAAATAAAAAGCAAACTTTGTATTCTCCTCTGCAGCACAAATGACAAATGAAAATAGGTTACAAAACACCCTGGAAAAATTCCTAATTTTTGTATCCAGAAGAATTCCACCAGAGTGGGATCTTTGTCCCTGCTGCCCTGTTCAGTGTAAGGAAATCTTTCCAAGCTGTTCCCGTTTGACACCAAACTCCGGAAATTCTGGAGACCATTCCTGAAGTTCCTGCAGGCTGCCATGGCAACAGGCACCAGCTGAAACTTGGTGGGGGTATCCAATAAATCTCTCTGCTTTGCTAGGAAACGAAAGGCAATTTGATGTTATTAACGTTGGTCCGAGCAAACAGAAGGGCAATGAAGCGAACGTCGGGAAATAAATCCAGGCTGAGGTGACATCCCGGCGCTGATGTCACCCAGGAGCACCAGGAACACTCCCAACGCTGGGCAGGAGCTGGCTGGGGAGGTGACAGCTTAAAAAGCCCGAAGTAAATGGAAAAAAAAAAATGCAAAATTCCAGCAAAATATCCCTGGGAGTGCACGTGGCTGAGTGGAAACCACTACTGGGGAGAAGGAGAAGCAGGGGGTGAGCTCCAAGCTTCATTTCAGATAAATTTGGCCACCGCAGTGCAATATCAGAGGGAAGATACTGGGGCTTGAGCTTTGTTAAATTCTGACAGCTCTGTGTCCAACGAAAAGCTGAGCATAAATTGTATTTTGTGCCCTTTGGTTAATTCTTCTTCAAGAACTTAAAAAAGAAAAAACTCACAAGCAACCACGCCCCCATTTAAAATATCCTAGAAACCTCCTCCATCCCAAGGTACTTTGTAGCTGTAATAAAGAGGTGCCAGAGAAGTGATGCAGAGGGAAAAACAGGTGCTGTAATCTCCTTGACTATTCCTAAATATCACAATTCCTCCACGGCCACATCCCATAGGAATGAACTGAGAGGAGGATAATCTGGGAGAGGATAATTCCAAACTTCCTGCAGTCTCACAGCAACATCCACAGGAAATGTATCTCCAGCTGTAGCTCTGTCAAGTTAAATAAACTGAGTAAAATAAATCCTGCAGTTGATTTTCCTACTGCTTGTCTAAAATCAAATATCCTGACTGCAATAAAATGTGTCATTAGGACCAAAATTCTTCTACAGTGAAGTCCATGTTGTTCTTTTAGATCAAAATAGTGATGCTTAATAAATTTTACTTTAAAATAGTAATTTTTAGTATTTCTATTTGTCTGCACATGTGTTGCAGCAGCATTTTCTGCAAGGTAGGAGTCGACTCCTAGAAATGCCATCCTGAACATCTCCAAACTCACCCACGACCCTTCAAGAGCTGAAATGAGCACAGTTATTTGTTTTAGGCAGCACACACACGAAAAACACCTGAATATTTCTCCAACCCCTACAAGGAGAAACAAGGCCTAGGTTTAAAACCTCTCCCAGAGGCTGTTTGATCCCTGACATGTTCAATGTTGGTGCTGGGATACATTTTCAGAAGCAAACCAAAGCTTTTCTGGCCGAACTTTTAACAGCAAGATTAAAAACTGGGGTGGGGGGGGAGGGAAGTCTTTTACAACAGAACTGGAAGTTTTATTATTTTCCCCCCAAGTGTTAATAAAAAGCAGCGTTAGGGTTACCAGCAGTCCTTGGCCATGTGTGTTGGGATTAATAATTTTCCTCTGAGTTGCTTGTACCCAAAGGCAGTCAGGTTTTATCTCACACATAAATATATATTTGTGTGCTAGAGGTGGCTGTTCACAGGCCAGGCCTGACACTGGATCTTGGTTAAATTCAGACTTGATACCCAAGAGACAGCAGAAATTTAAACTCTAAATATCATTTTAAAAAACCCCAAACCTGTGCACTCTAAGTCGGGTGTGCACAACCCTGTTTGTTACAGGTAAGGCAGGAAAAGCACCCAGATTTGATGGAATTCTGTCCCGTGCCTGAAGGGTAAAACTTGTCAGACCCCAAAACTCCACTGAACAAGGTTTTTGCTCGCCTTGCTGGGCTGTGTTGAGAAATCCAACAGGAATTTTTCCTCAAGGAATGGCTGGAGCAGTCCTGGCCTAGCCTGGAGCCCAACACTGAGCGCATCCTGATGTTCTCCTCGCGTTCACAGTTCTGTATCCCAGTTTTTATTACACCTCCTATCAGCTGGATGAAATTCCCCTCAATGTGAACCTGTTTGATCTCCTGCTGAGGGAATCCTCCCTGGCCTGTGCTTGGTGCTCGGTGCAGCCCCACCAGCAGCTAAAGTTCAATTACAAAATAATCTGGTTTTCTGCATGACTCATGCAATCTAAATAAAGACAAAGTTGGTTGTAAATAATTTCTGCCAGGCTTTATTATTCCTATATATATATTCATATTTTTTTCTCTCTCTCGTGAATCAGACTATTAGAATAACATTAGATAAATTATCTGAACCACTGACTCATGCAAACCAAACTGCTCAGCTCTGTTGTTCCTACAGAAAACGTGGCTTTAGTACTCAGAATTCAGTCTCTTTTTGCTCTTGGAAGTGATTTATTGCCACAAAATTATCAGTGCTTCGGCTACACACCACTTCCTGTAATTACTGAATAATTATCCACCACATTTGTATTGTGGAGTGTAAAGGGATCCCAGATCTGCTCTACAAAACGTGGATTAATAAAGCTTGCACAGTTTTGTATCAGCTGAGATGCAGAATCCCAAAGGAGCCCTGCAAATCCCTTCAGGGCAGGAACCGAATCCCACCGTGTTCGACAGAGGTCTCAGCAAGCTTTAAAAACCTGGGCTCTCCTTGACAGCAGGCACCAAAATGAGCTGAATTTCTGCATTTTACCTGCTCTAACTGCTGCAGCCAAGTGAAAAACCAGCCATGGGTGACTCTGTGACTTGCAAAACAAAACCTGTGCTGAGGTTGTATTTTAAGACAAAAGTAAAGCTGAGTAGGTGATTCCATCACTCAGGGATCCTCGGCCCAGCACTCCAAAAGCCCTGAGATTAAAGACCAGCACTCTGTGACACATTTCATCCTCCAGGTGCCTTACAAATGTCACTCCCTTGCCAGCACAGAGAATGACAATGAACTATTTGCATTCTGAGCAGGATATTTGAACATTTACATCGTCCAGTGCACCTAAACGATTCACGAGATTGGAGAGGGGAACAGAGCACCAGGGTTTTGTTCATGGGCCTCTACCACAGTTCTCTTGTTCAGGTAAGGAAAACATTATCAGATAACAGATTCCAAGCTACCAAAATAAAAAGTGCTTAGAACATGGGGTGCTGAACAGAGTAAGTGCCAACTCAAAAACAATTGCAAATCTTCATGACAGAAAGGTTATTAAAAGGCAAAGCCAGGATGCTGTCAAATCCTTCCGAGCAACTGATGCACCATCTGCAAAGTCACTTCTACAATGACAACTCCAGAATAAAAAAAGTGTTTCCTGCATGTTCTGTTTTACACATATAAAAATACCAAATGATAGCTTGGCACAGGAGCTCTGCAAACTACAGAAATTCAGAGGCTGAGCTGAAAAATTGTGAGGCGTAATGACTTGCAAACACAGTTGGCCAAAGCACGCGAGGAAATTGGACAGCCCAGGTGCAAGAAGGCTCCCAAAGCCAACAGGAAAGGGGCACCACACACATAAAACCCTAAAGGGAGAGAAAATAAGGGGAAAATCAGGCCTGTGGCACTGAACAGTCTCCCCTAAACACCAGCGCTGTACAAATGGCCAATCCCACTTTCAGGATCAAAGAGCAGCAAGCTCTCCACACCTTCCCATGGCAGGAGGGTTGGAAATAAATCCTCTTTAAGGTCCCTTCCCACCCAAACCGTTCCAAAACTCTTCGTGTTCCACAACGAAGCCACATCCACGCTGTGGCCCAGCTGGAAATGGCAATCCCTTGAAATCCCTGCAGAGCTGTGAAACGCTTGGCACAGCAGTGACTTTGGAACCGTCACCATCCAATCCAGGAGCCTGCGAGCCCTGCAGCCAAAGCTTCCCCTCGCTCACACCAGCGCTGGCACTGCCAGCCTGGCACGGGCCTGCCCGAAACTGGCATTCCCAGATCTTGGATGCCACCTGCTGGGTGCTCCTCGTTACGGGTCAAACTCCAGCAGCTTTCGCCTGGAAAAATTACCCCTCTTTTGTGTTTCCTTTGGTTCTAAAGGCAAATTCAGCCAATTCAGACATTTAAAAATTATGTTCAACTCCTCCTGGTGATGGAGGCACAGATCAGGGATCGGTGCTCACACTGCAACACAACCTATGAACAACTCTGACATCAATTTGCTACGTAAATGTGGATTTAGAAACTGTTCAGGAAAATTAGAAATGAAGACTCACCACTCTGACTTGCAGCACCTTTTGGGATTCCCAAATAAAAAGCAGCAAATGACTCAATATGGGGGCTCCAAAAGATTTTCTTCACTACCAAAGTGAGCTTTAAAGAGCCCTTCTTTGCCCTCTGGCAAATTCCTGACACCTGGGCCAAGGGTGAAACACATTTAGGAGCTCCACGAGGGCTCTGAGAAACACCTGAACAGCATCACTGCCTCATCATGTCCCCTGTATCACACAGCTGTTATCCAAAAGCCACTCTAAAATTCCCTGTTTCCATTGGTTTGATGCTTAAACCTTTTCATGAGTGCAAAACAAGACCCAGGAAACTCCAATTTATGCCTGACTTTATTACTTAACAAACAATGCAAATATTCCAATCTTGAGGCTTAACAACAACGTGAAGCCAACGCTTTCCTGAACAAATAAATAACTGCAAAAACCAAAATAAGGAAGTTCTTATTAAATATACAGAATTTTATAGGGAAGTAAAAAAAACATCACCAAAAAGAAAGGGATGGATTTTCTTTTCTCAAATGTAATTGCAGCAGTGTTATTGAAACATTTAATAACCTAAGGAAAAGTTGGGTGATGTGTTTAGAAAAGCTCTAACTGTCCTCAGCCTCCAGATTTATGTTATTTCCGAACTTTGCATAGAGCTGAACTTTGAGGTCAGACAACACCCTCTGGATCGACTCCACTCGGGATTCCAACGCTTCAATTTCCTCTTGTAAACTCCTCTGAAAAAGAAATTAAACAAAAATCAACCAATTCTGTATAACAACAAACTGAGCCAGGTTTGTCAGCAACACAGAACCAACAAAGAGGTGCCCCTCTTCCAGCTTATCCCCAGGTCTGGCTGCAGGATTTACTGCTGGGCCAAACACGGGCTGGAGCGATTTTGGAGCGGCTCAAACCCTAAATCCAGCACCGATTTTAGACTGTGAAAGCTCCAAAGGCTGAGCAGATCATCCCCTCCCAGTGCCCAGCACACAGACAGCGCAGCCCAGCAGCTCCAGACAAACCTTTGCCTCCTCCAGCATCTCCTGTGTCTCCTCCAGGGAATGACTGATGAAGACATCCCCGATCTGGTAGGGAATCAGGTGGGAATCAGCATCATCCAGCAGCATGATGTCATCACAGGCATCTTCCAGGTTCTGAAGCTGTTTCTGTTTGCCAAGACACAAGAAAGAGGCTCCTTTTGTAAAGGATTTCCTTGGACGCTCTGCCACGGCTGGATAAGGAACGCGGGGAGTTTGGATTTGGGGAACAAATCACACCCACCACCAGGATATCCCAGAGATCAGTTTCAGAGCTGGAATTCAGCAATTCAATCCAGTAGAAACTCCTAGTCAGCACTCATTGTCTGTCATTAACAGAATAATTAGTTGTCCAGGCAAGGGCAATACAGCAGATTTAAATGTCACTTATATCTGATATGCTTTTACCATTCTCTGTTTCCAAACTACCAGAACCCAAGCATTACTTACACTCACAGTAACCCACTGCCCCTATTTTCTATGTTCCAGCTGAAAATTAATTCAGGCTTAATGAGAAGTTAATGAGATCTGAAGCAAATATACCTTTTTCACTTCTATTTCTTCCTTCAGCTCTGTGATCCTGCTGGTATTTCTTGCAAACTTGTTAATTTTCTGTTGGTCTTCAAAGGTGACATTGACATCTTCTGCTGCCTGCGAGGAGGAGAGGTCAAAATGATGATTTCAGTTTTTACATTGATTTGAGTCTCACTGCAAGGCTACTCCTACAAAGTGGCTGGAAATCAGCCTGACAGCCACTACATTCTCCTTGTCCACCTGACTGCTTAAAGTGCCTCTTCAAGGATATCAGAAATACCAGTATTTAGCTGGGCAACATGCAATTAAAACACTGGCCATCCATAGCATCCTAAAGCCAAAGGTTTGCTGGGCACTGGCAGCTGAACTGGACACCCTGCTCCAAGCTTTCTCCGGAGAGAGACTATTGACAAGGACCTGGAGTGACAAGACGGGAGAGAATGGCTTCGCACTGACAGAGAGGAGGTTTAGATGGGATATCGGGCAGGAATTGTTCCTGGGAGGGTGGGGAGGCCCTGGCACAGGGTGCCCAGAGCAGCTGTGGCTGCCCCTGGATCCCTGGCAGTGCCCAAGGCCAGGCTGGACGGGGCTGGGAGCAGCCTGGGACAGTGGGAGGTGTCCCTGCCCATGGCAGGGGGTGGTACCGGGTGATCTTTAAGATCCTTTCCAACCCAAACCGTGATGATGATTCTGTGATTGGCCACCCTCTCAGAATATGAATTTTTCCTCACATCCACCCTGACCCTGCCCTTGTTTGCAACGAGCCGCACCAGCGCAGACTCCGCGATGCCACCAGCCCCGCAGGACAGGCGCTGGGCACAGACCCCACCCCAGCGCCCTCAGCTCCCGAGCAGCGGCCGCGGCATTTTGGGCAGGGCCAGATCCCGCGCTGGCCGCGTCCCGGGGCTGCGGGAGCCCAGGAGGCGCCGCTGGGGCGGGAGGAAGCGGAGGAGCTGCGACCTCCTCGGGAGGAGTCGATCCCCGCCGAGAAGGGACCAAACCCCGCCGGGCCCGGCCCGCACTCACCGCCTTCTTCATGGTGGCGGCCATGTTGTCGCCGTGGGGCTGAACCACCCGCCCTCCGCGCAGAGGAGGAGCAGCGGGCATGGGAAAAAGAAGGAAGACAAGGAAAAACTCCGGGAAAAGGCCACATCTCTACTTGAATCGGGAATTCTGTCTCTTCTTACCGCTCTCAGTGCGGCGGGATGCCCCGAGAGGCCTCGGGGCACGGAATGGACCAGAACGACACCCCCGCGGGTCTTGGTACGGCCGGAGTGAGGGGCGGGACGCGGCAGCGCCTGCGCTGGGCTCTGGGACCGCCAGGGGGCGCCGTGAGACGGGAAGGGATGGGATGGGATGGGATGGGATGGGATGGGATGGGATGGGATGGGATGGAGTAGGATGGGATACTTAATTCTATAATATTGCCCAAATTAAAATGATTTTGGTTTGGGTTTGGTTTTTTTTTTGGTGCTCATTTCAAAACTCCCGTTCCCAACCAGCAGAAAAAGGGGAATAGCAGAAGATATTTTGGGTGGCCCTCAGGCTGAGTGTTACATTTTATCTTGGTGCATCAGCACCATTTCTTGTTTCCCACTGAAGGCAGAAGTTAATCACCGAATTTCTCCTCAGAGAACCTCGTTGTTAATAATTTATATAAAAAACATAATCCTAGTTCTAAACCTCTCTTTTCCTCAGAAAACAAACTCTCATCTCCCTGGCCGTTCTCCTGCTCTCCCCTAAGCCAGCTCTTCCCTGTCCTGGAGGATCCCGCTAGGAAAGGACACAGCCCAAGCCGTGGTTATTTCCCTGGCTGGATTAACTGGGTAATACACATTAGCTCGGAGCCAGTGCAATTTCCTTCAAGAGAAAAGGAGTGGATTTCACAAGAATTTGATGACTCGAAGGCTTTGAAAATAAATCTTTTTCTCCCACATGCTCGGGCAAGCTCTGCGGGACGAGCGCTGCCAAGAGTAACTCACTGCAGACCTTTCTTATGTAAATAAAAGTGAAAACAGCGCACGAGCGCAAGCAGCCAGCGTGGAGTAAGAGGAACCCGCTGAACCCAGTGCCCTCATTTCTCTCCCGGTGGCATAAAGGACTTGCTCCTTCTTGCTCTGGTCCGTGTTGTTGTTGCTGCTGTGGTTAGCTGGGATCCCTGCCCTGCATCTCCCATCTCCTCTGTGGCTCTTTGCGCGTTTTCTCCTTCCCCGCTCCAGCCTTTTGCAATCCGGCTCGGTGGGGAAGAGCGTTGCCTTGCTTCTGCTGCCTCAGGGAGCCCTTTGGAGTTCCCAAACTCTTTGCCCCTTTCCCTGAAGTTCCCCAGACCTTTCTCAGGCCTCGGTGACCTTGAAACACCCGCGCATCAGCAGGGTTTGTGGGTTCAAGGCGCACTGGAAATGGGGAGGACTTAGTGGGGATGCAGGGGTTGGTTTACCCAGGTTTAGCCTGGGTGAAGGGGATCACTTGGAGCAAAATGCACTGTTTTAGTAATGCCTTTATGTTAAAGGAGTGCAGCTTCCACTGTAGGCACAGGGATAGCAGGAGCACGGCATTCCCAGCACTCAGCAATGGGATTTATTGGGGAATGCAGGTCCTTGTGTCTGCCCTTCTTGTACCAGCACTGCAGGGAGAAAGGAGGTTGAAGGATAAAATCCTTTTCTAGGGGTGTTCCTCTTTTCCAAAACAGATCTTAATGAGACAGCCCCTAATTATTTATATATCAAATCCCCCAATCCAAAACATTTTATTCTTTTGTAGTCTGAGGGAAGGAAGGCAGATTTCTCACATTTCTACCCTCATTCTTTCCAAATATCCCCTCTTAGTCAAAGCCAACATCACCATTTCATCTTTCAAGCCTCTCCTATACTCATACATCCAACATTATTTATTAAATTTCATTAGGTTCTTTCTGCAAGGCATCCCAAAAGCTTTATCCCTGGTGAGGGAAAGTTCTCCCTGCCCTGCCCGTGGTGCTTGGCAGAGGCTCTGCAGTGTCAGCCGGCCCCGAGGAGCCCAGGGGAGTTCCTGCTGCTGTTTGTGCCTCGGGTGGGAGCTGGAGATTCCCTTCTGCTGGGAAATCCCTGTGGCCGAGCACATTCGGGGGTTGTTCACACATTTACCCCAATTTTGTGAACAGCACAGCACACGCAGTGCTTTACAATCCCATCCTTCCCTCCCAGCACAGCAGCCGCTGCCTCGTGCTGGTTTTATTCCAAATAAAAGGGGAAATCTGTCTCTGCCACCCTGCCCTTCCTCACCAGCACTCGGCTTCTCCGTATCCACAGGGAATATTCCGGAGTCCAAAATATTATCCCTGTATTTCTCTCCCTCCACAGTTGACCTTGTTCAGTAAATATTTCTACTGGTGGGACATCTCCATTTTCCAGGGACTTTTTGTGGCCTGTACTGGAAATCTCTCTGTGCAGCCTCAAGCTGCAGCATCCTTCTTGCCTTTTTTTAACTTTTGTGCTTCATCTTCAGTGAGAAGTGCTCCCAAACTGCCTGAAGTTAGGTCTGCAGTCGCAGCCATGCAGGTAGAAATAATTTCCTTTCTCAGAGCAGCACTGGCAGCGCCAGTTTCAAAAATTAGTTTGTATTCCTTGAGAAATGCACCCGAGGAGGAGCAGTGTTCCCTGCACAACCATCACCCTGCTGGCTTCTCTCCTCTTAAAGCACAGCAGGTTCATTTGCCACTGAATCTGAAGGTTCACAGAGGTCTCTCATTGATGTGTCGTGTCCGTGGCGTTACTCAGCATTTTTTCACATGTACAAATATCTTTTTTTCTCTTTTATCTCTGTGGTTTTTTTTTTCCTTTGGGTGGGGAAAGTGTTGGCGGAACCCCAGCGGGGTCTGGAAGGAGCCTTTTCCCTGGAGGCCCACCAGAAACGCTCGTTTGCTGCTCCGCCAGCCGCAGCAACGCGCACACGGAACATTTTCCCGAGGGCAGCGTCGCGCTCGGCGCTCGGAGACCTGAAACCAAACCCTTCCCCGGGCGGGATTTCAGGCGTTTCATCTGATGAACCGGCTCTAATCCCTGCTGAAGCAGGAACAGGAGGAACCGGGACGTGGCCCAGAGGGGACTGAGTTCAGCCAAGCACGGCCCAAGCGCCTCTCGCCTGACTAATGGCCAAGGCAGGCAGAGCCTGGATGATTTCGTAGGGCTCTGAAGGAGGCAGGGGAAGCCAAACACACTCAGCTCACAGCAATCCGCTGGTTAAAGTCCAAGCTCATCCCTCTGGGGTTTGACAGAAGCGCTGCTGGATTACTGGTATCTTTTACGTATTTATTTGGGCTTTCTGCAGAAAACCCTCCAAAGCCACGGACGGGGGTGTTCCACCCTCCCCCTGCGCTGGGATGAGACAGCAGCGCTCCTTAATAGGAAAAAAAATATTACAAAATCGCCTATTTATTTGCCATTTTTTTGGAAATGTAGAGACCAGGTATTAATAGCAAATAGTAATCGTGGGCAAGGTGAGGACGATATGAAAAACCAGCACCCCTCCTCTCCGAACACGTGCGGGGACAGAGCTGGGCGTGTGTCATTCAGGAGGAATTCACTGAAAACGGCACGATCAGCAGCTGGGGCTCGGGGCCCTGTCACCAGCCTCACCTCCTGAACCGTGTTCCTCACGTCTTGGCAGCAGTTCCGGGTGCTGACCTCAGGAGAGCACCGGCTTGGAATTTCGGGGGAATTTAGAGACCAGATATTAATATTAATTAATATCCGTGAAACTCTAGAAATAAAACACGGTATAATGCAAAAATAACACGAAATGCTGTGTTCACACAATGGAGACTTTGTAACATGCCAGCACAGGAACAAGAAATGTTTATTTTTGTGAGATGAATGCAAGCAAATGCCCAAACCCAACATTGCTGCTGCCTTTCCTTTGACAAACGGAATAGCAGCACCTCGCTGGGACAGAGCCCTCACACCCCGAGCAAGAGGCAGGAATTCGCTTTCAAAGCCCTGGTCTGAGGTCAGTTCCACCTCAGCACAAACACATCCAGCAGATGGAAAGTGAAGTGATCTGAGCAAACACTGCAGCTTCATCAGCAAATCCAGTAAATGGCATCAGCTCGAGTGGGGCTCGGGGGCTTGCAGAACCAGCTGGAGCCAATTCCTTCAAGGAGTCAGGCAGCAGCTATTTTTACAGGCAATTAGACCCCCACACAACAATTAAAACCTTCAGATTCTCAACTTTATTTTAGATAGAGAACTTTGTTTTAAATGTCAAGTGTTGGTGCTCAACATCCCCTGTGTTTGAAAGCTTCCCTTGCTTTTGGCAAACAGGTTTTGGTCACCTGCTCGCACTGAACAGTCCTTAATTCCACCAGAAATGAAAATACTCTGAATTTTTTCAGTGGCAGCACACAAATGCTGCTTTGGGTGTTAATACATGTGGACAAGGCGTGGAAATGTCCTGACAGAAGGTTAAATGTCTTACTGCACATAAAGAAAAATGTAAATTACTGCTCTTCAGCACAGTTGTTCTGTAAGCAGAGTTAAAGCAAGAATTTTCTCCGTGGGGAAAAATCACCAAGATTTTATATACTCACAGAATGGTTTGGGTTGCAAGGGACTCCAAAAATCATCTTATTTCACCCCCCACCATGGGCAGGGACACCTTCCACTGTCCCAGGGTGCTCCAAGCCCCGTCCAACCTGGCCCGGGACACTTCCAGGGATTCCTAAATGCTGCTGCTGTTTAAATTAAATAAATGTGCCTTGCACAGCTCTGAAGGTGACAAAAGCTTCCAGACTCCTGTTCAAAGAGAAATATTCAGCCTGGGACAGTAACTATTGCACAAATCCTTCACTCCCACACCTTCCTTCCCTGCTCAGGCAGAGCAATGTCACTAAAAGAGACCAGAAACTGAAACATCCCGGAGAGTGATTCTGATTTTCAGGGAAAAATGCAAAACCTGCCAAGTCCTGAGTATTTCCAAGCTGACTGTCAGAGCATCTTGTCCCGGACCTCAGTTTCTTGGTCTGCTCCCACCCCTTTCTCCCTGATTATCCCCCTGCAAGCTCCTCTCTAGAGGATGCGGAGTGCGTGAAGCATTGCTTGCTCATCTAAAGCAGATAATAAATATTTATTCACAGAAAAGATGGTCCAAGTTTTTTTTTTTTTTAATCCATCCTTAACTCTGCTTGGTTTAAGTCAAGAAACCTCTTCATTTTCTCGAGCCATGCACTTCTTTAGAGGCTCCTCCAGGAGCGGAGTGTTGCAATGTTTATGGCTGAGGTGGATCTCTCCACACAGGTCACGGCCAGCTGGAAGATTCCTTGGCTGGTGGAATTTGAGCTTTCCATCAATCCCTCTGTTTTTCTGGATGCCTCTCTCAGGATTACCTTGGGCTCAGTTTGCTCGGCAGGGCTTTATCTTCGCACTGCTACTGTCATCTTGGAGAGGAGCAATCACCCAGAATGTGAGATAAGAAGAGGAGTTTAGAGGTAAAAACCAGTATTTGAGTAAAACTGGAATAAAGGTTTCTTTTGCTTTCATTTCACAGTGAACGTGAATAACTTGGAGATCTCAGCTTTCAAAGCCATTTCAGTTTCTCTTCTGCAGAATGGGAATTACTGTACTTTCCCATCAATATTTACAGAACCCTAAGATCCTCAGCTGGAGAGAGAATTAGAAGAATTAACACAGAATTAAAAGTGTATGAACAGTCACAAGCAAACCCTTCAGCAACAACCAGAGTTTGCAGGTTGCAATCCATTTGCCTTCCCCACATTGTGAAATACCCTCCTGGGACAGGCACTCTCCCTGTGTCACCTTCTCATCCTCCCGTGGCACTTCAGCATTTGGTATTCATTTAGAGAACTCAGCGACTCCACAAGAATTTTAAGGCCAAATTAGCAAAAAGCTTTTCCCCACCAGGAGACAGAGCAGAGGTCAGGAGGCAGGAACTGCATGATGTGTCACAGAGCTGAACCTCCTGGAGTTCCAGCATTGAGAAGGAAAATCCACCACCAATTTAAAGCTGTTCCCCGCTGAGGAGTTATTTTGGTGATATTTGGTGCATTTGAAGAGAGCTGCGTGAAAATCCCTCGGGTCACTTCGCGTGAGCTCTGAGCTTTTGATCTGGAAGTTCGGGTGTTGGTTTTGATGAGCTCCCCAAGCACACCTCGGTCTCCTAAACCCAGGGGAGGAGCTCTGAGTTTGATGGGATTTCCGAGCTTTGTTCAAACGTGTTACAGTTGTTTCCCAAAAGGTGGAAATAGCAATTACTTCAGCTCAGAAAGCAGCTCTAGAACTTGGACTTCAGGTACTGAGTGAGTATTTAGTGGTGAAAAAGGTGTGAGCCAGCTGTGGGCAGCTGCACAGCAGATCTTGCGCAGAAGCATCCCACTGGCACGCGGTTCTTCAAGGAATATTCTCTCCTGACACCCAAGAGAGCAGAAATCAAGCCAAAAGCACAGGAAAATCAGCTCTTTAGTTTTGATCTGGAGCTGTTTCCTGGTCTTTGACCTAAAAATCCTCCTTGCCATAGTGAAGGAGTGAAAAGGGTTTTTCATTTTTCACTCACAGCCGTCGTTTGCTGTTATATTGGAAAATATTGGGTAGTCTCGTGGATGGGCATCTGTGGGACAGTGGTGACACCTTCGCCGTTCCAGGTGCCTCAGTGGAGGGGTACACCCAAAATTCCGCTCAAGAACACTGAACAAGGCTTGCTTTTCTCTTGAGATAATCCTTGATACATTCTAAAGGTCACAAATCCAAATTAAAGCTTGGTTTTGAGATCTCTTAGCAAGGAGGGAAGAAGGGAAGGCTGCAAATGCCCTTGGACTTGCACTCGAGCAGGAACTGAGGCAATCATTAGCTCTCCCAGCTCCAGGCCCAGCCGAGCTCCCAACACCCCAGTTTCCCTGCCAGGGCCTTACATCACGGCCACAGCAGTTAAATACAACCCTTTCCATTCTGTAATTTAAAAACAGCTTCCGAGAGAGAAGATTTCACATTAACAGGGTGGTTTCCTCCCCACAGCTGTGAAGAACATGGAAAAATTGACCTGTGCCCAGTTTAGTCTTGACTTGCCTGTTCCAGACTCTTCTAAAGACATCGTTTCACAGGCACGAAGCTGTGACCCTTCAAATGAGTTCATTTTCATTCCTTAAATAGGCAGAGGGCACAAATTGTCTCCTCTCGTCCGGTTTCTCAGAACTTACCATTGACTGGAGCCCGAACTGCCTACAAGGACAGCGAGATGTGTTTCAGTAGTGCTGCTTCAAAGCAAACAAATCACAGGAATGTCAACTTGTGGTGTTCCCCCCCAAAAAAAAAAACGCAAACCTTTGAACCAGCTTTAGCTTTAAAGCCTGCCTGGGAAGCGCTCTGACCTCGTGGCACGCAGAGTGTGATCCCATTGCAGAAAATCCCTGGGATGGAAGGGCAGGATTGGGAAGGATGTACAAAACTCACAGGAAAATTCTGCAGTGCACATTTTCTCTCTGTTGATCTCTGCTGCCTCGGTCTTTGTATTGTTGTTAATTTGACTTTGAGACGTGTGCCTTTATGTGTCAAATCCATCTTCTGACCGTGCTCTGTCCAACACGTGCGTTGTCTGCACGCTCTGCTTCTGCCAAACCCTCGCAGAAAGGGGGTTAGAGCTGAGGCACAAAAGGCAGCTCGGGAAAGAAGAGAAAAGGTGGCGTGGGGTGCAGGAAAATCAAATCCCCATGGTAGCCAAAACTGCCTTTCCTGGAAATCCTCTGGATTACAGGTAGCTCTGTCTTGCAGCGGGATCCAGCTCCTCTCCTCTCCTCTCCTCTCCTCTCCTCTCCTCTCCTCTCCTTATTCTTGCACCTCTCCTACCTTCTCTTAGCCTCAAACTCTTTGAGTATTTCTGTGCAGTTTCTGATGAAAAAACTGGGATTAACTCGTTTTTGTCAGGATTTAATGGCTAAAAACAGTCAGAGTGAAGGGAGTTTTGCCTTCTCCGATGATGCACACATGCCCTTTTCTGGTTACTCAGCCAGAGAGGGTAAAGGCAATTCCCACCCCACAACTTCTTGTTCTTCAGCTCCCTGCACTTTTCTTATTCTGCCCTTTTAAAGTCCAAATGCTGAGGGAAAACCGAACTATTCNNNAGCTCCTCTCCTCTCCTCTCCTCTCCTCTCCTCTCCTCTCCTTTCCCTATTCTTGCACCTCTCCTACCTTCTCTTAGCCTCAAACTCTTTGAGTATTTCTGTGCAGTTTCTGATGAAAAAACTGGGATTAACTCGTTTTTGTCAGGATTTAATGGCTAAAAACAGTCAGAGTGAAGGGAGTTTTGCCTTCTCCGATGATGCACACATGCCCTTTTCTGGTTACTCAGCCAGAGAGGGTAAAGGCAATTCCCACCCCACAACTTCTTGTTCTTCAGCTCCCTGCACTTTTCTTATTCTGCCCTTTTAAAGTCCAAATGCTGAGGGAAAACCGAACTATTCTGCCACCTGTGCTCTGCGGGATGAACCACAGCCCCTGCACGCTCATGCGGGTGCTCGGACTCTAAAAACACGAATTAAAAAAAAAAAGAAAAATGAAAATAAAAAAACGAGAGAGAGCTACGAGACCGCTCGCACGAACGCCAGGCAGAGAGCGGTGTCGCTGCCTGCGGCGGGGCCGGCGCTGCGTCCCTTCCTCCCGGGGACCGGGGCCGCGCATCCCCGGGATCCCGGCGGGTCCGACCCGCGCATCCCTCGGATCCCGGCGGGTCCGACCCGCGCATCCCCGGGATCCCGGCGGGCGGAGGCGCTGGCGCGGTGCCTCCCCTGCCTCGCCTGAACCCTTNGACCCCGGCGGGCGGGGGCGCTGGCGCGGTGCCCCCCCTGCCTCGCCTGACCCCTTTCATGACCCGCCTGCCCCGCGGGCTCCGCGGGCAGGGCCGGGGCAGCCGCCCCACCTCACCCCACCCAGGGCTGCCATTGGCGCGGATGAAAGTCCAGCACCTCGGGCTGCTATAAATGCACCTATGCGCGCCCGGGGGCCGGCACCGCGGCCATGGGCGGCAGCAGCATCCTCCTCCTCCGCCGGCTCCCCGCCCGCACCTGCGGCCCCGCAGCCGCAGCCTCCTCGCTGAGCGCCCTGCGGCCGGCGGAGACCCTGCCCGGGCCGCCCAGCTGGCCGCTGATGGGCAGCCTGCCCGACGTGCTCTGGAAGGGGGGGCTCAAGAGACAGCACGAGACGCTGGTGAGGCGGTGGGGATGAGAATGGGATGGGGATGGGATGAGGTTGAGGATGGGATGGGGATGGGATGAGGATGAGGTTGAGGATGGGATGAGGACGAGGATGCTGCGGCCGAGGGAGCGCCCCGCACTCACCGCGGGATTTTTCCGCTCCCCAGGCTCAGTACCACCGGAGGTTCGGGAAGATTTTCCGCATGAAGCTGGGCGCGTTCGACTCGGTGCACATCGCGGCGCCCTGCCTGCTGGAGGCTCTGTACCGCCGCGAGAGCGCCTGCCCGCAGCGCCTCGAGATCAAGCCCTGGAAAGCCTATCGCGACTATCGCGACGAGGGCTACGGGCTGCTCATCCTGTAAGTGGCAGCCGCAGCATCCCGGCGGCCCCGGGGAGGTGCCGGGAGGGCTGGGGTGGGACGGAAGCGGTGCGGGTGCGGGTGCGGGGGTTCCGGTGCCCGGGGGATGCTGCGCACGGCGGCCGCCCCCAGCCCGGCTCTGGTGGGGACCGGGGGGCCCGGGCTGCGTTCCCGAGGGTGGCCGTGCCCCCGGGGCTCATCCCCCGTCCCCGAGGATCCCCCGGTTGTGCCGTCGGTGCGATGGAGCATCAGTAGCGCGCACGCTGCGGGTTTGGGGTTTTCTCCTGCTTTTATTCTTCTTTGAGCCTTTCGCTCTCCAACCTGGCTGTGGTTGTTCCAACCCAGGGAAGGAAAGGACTGGCAGAGGGTAAGAAGTGCCTTCCAGAAGAAATTAATGAAGCCCGGGGAAGTTGTGAAATTGGATACCACCATCAATGAGGTACCGTGCTCTGAGAAATCCCTTTTCTCCCCCGGCTCTCCTGGCAGCCTGGGGAATTAAAGCAGATCCGGTTTATCTGGATAGCTTGATTTGCTCCACTGTGATAAAACCACGAGTTCAGACTCAGATCATTCAGGGAATAACATGCACAAACTGATTGCCAGGGTCTGGGACCACACAGAAACCTGTAGTTGAGACTGTCTCCAGAGAAAAATGGGATTATTCCGTAAGGATACAGGCTCCCGCAAACAGCTTCTCCCTGCTTTTCTTGTGTTCAGTAGTTTTTGCCTTTACCCCTTCATTCATCTGTTCCTCCCGTCAGGGAACACCTCTGTCCTTAACCTCTGTGCTCCTCAGGCAGTTTGAGGAGCATCGGTGATAAACACCTTAATCCTCAGTTGTGAAACCCCGGTGCTGTCCCAGAGCGAGGGATTCCGTCCCCGGGGAGGGAAGCTCGGTTCACCGAAGCACAGGCAGCGGGGGCACGAGGGTTGTGCCCGACCCAAACATTCGTTCACACGGGGGAAGTTGAATCTTGTTCAAAGAACAGGGAACAAAAGGATTCCTCTCCTGCAAGATTGTTATCTGATGGAAAGGCAGCTGAAATGCTGAATTACACCGGATTTTTATTAGTTGATGTCATTTTATCCCCTTCTTTTCTCTCTTCTCTCCACCGTTCAGGTCCTGGAGGACTTTATGTACAGAATCGATGAAATTTGTGACGACAATGGACAGATGGAAGATGTCTACTCGGAATTCAACAAATGGTCATTTGAAAGTGAGTGGTTTTTTGCCTGTGGTGCACCTACCAGGGCACTTCAGCTAAAATATGATCTGGGATGAATGTGTTGGCTGATTATTTCCAAACTCTCAGCTGTAATACCATGGAAAGGGAGTTGCAGAACAGCCAGGGACTGTCAGTGCAAAATTCATCAGCATGAACAGAAACTCTTTTCTCTAGCTACCTGCATGGCTTGTAAAAAATTCAAACGTTCCAGTGACATAAATCCAAAAACTGGAGGGATTAGGGTTCATTTATCTAGAGTGGGATCAGATAACACACGGCCTTTTTTGTCCATCTGATATTTGTTAGTTATCATCAGTGCAGGATCAATGAACTATTCCAATAACAGTGTTCGCTGTAGGCAGAGATTGGAAAACCCCATTTCCAGTGTTTACACTGGAATTGAGAAGCACTGGAATGAGTTACCGAGGCAGAGCCTCATCCTTAGAAACCTTCCAGAGCACACTGAGGAATGTGCCAGGAATGACACAGGGCAGAAACTGGCTCAGCGATTCCCAAAAAAAGGGTTGGTTGGGCGTAGCGACTGAACCAGCTCTGCCAGACCTGCCTGCTCTTGGCTGGCTCCTCTCAGCAGCCTCTGGACTGAGCTCCTCAAAGTGGTTTGGGTTTTTTTTTCCACTGTCAGTGGTGATGGCTGCTTTTGGAAAGGGAGAAATAGGAAGTGACAGCTTGAAAAAAAGAAGAGGGGGAAAAAAAGGCAAGTGGAAAGAGGTGGAAGCTGGTGGAGTGTGGGATGCTGCCGGCATTCACAAGTGGTTTGTGGCTGTGGAAAGGAGTGGGGAACGCTGTGGCAGATGGCCTCTTCAAGCCCTCTTCTCCTGCCACTCAGTTCTCTTCAGCAAAGCTGCCAAATATCTGCCAAATATCCAGATCTGCTGCTTGTGGGCTCAGTGGCAACCCCAGCTTGTGCAGAAATATTGCTGTAAGGGCCCCTTAGCTGGAAACCCCCATGGGGCCGAGGCAAACGAGCAGGAGGTGTTTTAAAAGGGCTGCTCTAACAGGTCTGTGTCGAGAGACATTTTCAGAAGGCTCACCCAAGCCGTTCCTTGGCGATAAACGATGCATCCCACGCACCCTTTTGTTTATATATCATTTAATTAGAATATTGCCCAACAACAGGTATCTGCCTGGTGCTGTACGGAAAGAGGTTCGGCCTCCTGCAGCAGGACGTGGAAGAGGAAAGTCTGAACTTCATCAAGGCTGTAAAAACGGTATGGAGGAGCCTCTCCCGGGGCTGCCGTGGTTTTCTAGCCCTGCTGCACCAGTTTAAAGGAGTCAGCTGGAAAAAGCAGCTCTGGCTTCTGTGCTGCGTGTCCCAAATGGCTCCTGTACGTGCCCAGCTAACCCTGGACTGCTGCCTCCTTTGTGAAATCCCCAGTCTGGCAGGGAAGTGCTGTGTGGCCATCAGGGCAATCCTGGAAGGAGAGTTGTCAGCTCGGCTGGGTGGCTCTGCTCCCCTCTGAGGCACCTGTGGTGCAACTCTTTTTTTTGTTTGCAGGGTGGGACTGCTGCCTTTGTGTGGGATTGTGCAAACCCTCGGGATTTGGGGTTAGTCATTCCTGCAGGCAGAGCTGCTGTGCCTTTGGGGCTCTGGGGTAGGACCCTGCTTAATTTTAGTCATCAAACAGAGCCAGCCAGCCCTGCCTCGTTTTTCAGCTCCATCTGTTGTTGAGGGAGAGAGAGACACTGCCAAAAAGCAGCTTGTCCCACTCTCAACAGGTGCCCAAAATAGAGAGGATGCATTCCCTACTGAGGAAACTCCTGGCTGTCCCTAACTTTTACCTGGATATGCCCTAAGTGGGCTGAGACCCATCCTCTCTGTCCAGGATGGAAAATCCGCCAGAATTTTGCCTTCTTGAAAACTGCCCCCAGCTTTCCAGGCTTGTTTTGTTCAGGGATTGCAAGGAGGTGGATTAAAGAGATTAAAGAGAGATTTCCCAACCTCTTTCCCACGGCAGATGATGGCCACTTTCGGGATGATGATGGTGACCCCCGTGGAGCTGCACAAGGGGCTGAACACCAAAGTCTGGCAAGCTCACACCAAAGCCTGGGATGATATATTTAAAACAGGTCATTATTTAAACCCAAATTAACTCCTTTCCCTCTGTTCTCTGCTTGCTGGGATTGATTTTTGCACGCTTGCCACTGTCCTGTGCTGCTGCTAATCCCTGCCTTCAACACCGAGTAAAACACCTTTGCTGCACCTGAACACAGATCTACTCCCATGACTGACACCCAGGCTGTGGGGCAACATCCAATTCCCAGGGAAATCCCAGGATTCTGGGAGCCAGCAGTGTCACAGCACCACTTTAATCTATCGTAAAAGTCAATTAAAAATGTGTAATCTCTTTAAAGGCAAGGGTATAAATGAAAAGGGGCTTCCCTCGAAGGGACCTCAGACTTGTTTTCTTGAGAAACAAGAACTATGCACGCAACAAAAACTTGTTTGCTAAAAAAAAAAAAAAGAAATTACAGCTTTCCTGAACAACCTGGAACATGGTTGTAAATCTTAAAACCAGCAGTAATTTAAATTGTAAGGTGCAGTCTGGCTTTTTGCCACCATTTTTTGACTATTCAAAATCAGTTGGCCTTCAAAGCTTAAAAAATTACTCAAACTCCAGGTGTGAGGTTAAGTTTGTATTTTTAATATTTTTAAATTTCATTAATTTGAACAGTGAGAGGCATAACTAAAGGCTGAGAAAGCTTTTGGAAGGTTGTAACACTGAGATATTTCCCTTGGGTGTTTGAGTCCTTGACACTTCGAGGCTTTTGGTCCTGCCAGCCACACGCGCACTCATTTTATTGCTTCTTAGTTTGTGGGCTTTAGGAAAGACACTTCAAACCAATTTTGCTCAGAAAAAACCAGTTTGACACCTTCATTTAAAATGATAAATTCCTTACAGGACCTGGTTTTAAAAGCTGGGATACTCACGGGCAAAATCGATTTATTTTTATTTTTAAAAACCCCAGCGTGTGGAAATTTGGCATCTTTGTGCCTTCCCCCGGTAAACCCGAGGTTTACATTTCCCCCCGGGGGGTCTGGGTGCTAAGTCCCTTTGATTTTTTAACACCTTGCTCCCCTTTGAAAGCCCCAGGTAATAAATTTTACACACTCGTGTTTCTGTTTGCGGAACGTTCCCCCCAACACGTCACCGATTTCCTGCCCTGATTTAAGAGAGCAGAACTCCCGAGGGTCTGCGGGAGCTCCTCTGCTGAAAAGTGATTTTGGGGACTGAGTTCTTTGCTTTAAAAGCGGAAACACCATCCTTTATTCAGCAGAAATACGCTCACCACTCACCCACCTCTTGAAAGCAGAGCACAGCTTGGCGCTTCTTCCCAAGCCCCGCAGGTGGGACGCGGGTTTGCCGTGGTTTTTGCGGGATTTTTGAGCCGTTTTCCATCAATCCTGCCCCTCTCCTCCCTCCCTCCCTCCTCAGCCAAGCACTCCATCGACTGCCGGCTGCAGAAGCACTGTGCCAAGCCCCGGGAGGATCTGCTCTGCGACATCTACGCGGGGGGACGCCTGTCCAGGAAGGAGCTGTACGCTGCCATCGCGGAGCTGCAGATCGCCGGCGTGGAGACGGTACAGCTCCTTTCCCAAGGGCTTAAAGTCCTCCCGGTTCCCCCCTTTCCCTTCCACAACCCGACCTCCAGCGCGCCTGGAAGTGAGTTCCTCCTCCAGCGGCCCCGGTGCAGGCCAAGTGCAGGCGGATTTTTACCTGAAACCGCTGGATTTTTAATGCGGGGTGGGGCACAACTGGGACTGCTCACAGTCCCTTAGGCTGTCAGAATTCCACAAAGCTGTGACCGGCCACAAGCGTTGCTTTGAAATTTTGGCGACTTCTTCCTTCTGTCCCCGTAAAAGGAGGATTTAACCTTTCTTTTTCCTTGTTCCAGACAGCCAACAGTTTGCTGTGGGCTCTGTACAACATCTCCCGCAATCCACACGTCCAGCAGAAGCTTTTCCAGGAAATCCAGAGAGTTTTGGCTGCTCAGGAGAGCCCGAGTGCTGAGAGCCTGAGGCATATGCCGTACCTAAAAGCCTGTCTGAAAGAATCCATGAGGTAAAATTCCCAAAAAGCTGGCAAAACAATCACAAGTTTTTTACCGGCTTCTGTGCACAAGGGAGAAAGAATTTCTCAGCACACAGGATTCTGTTCACCTCGCTGCTTGAGGTAAAATGTGAGAGATAAAGGCAGGAAAATTGCTGGGAATTTAACCCATTGTTCTCTTTCCCTGCAGACTGACTCCATCAGTGCCTTTCACCACTCGCACCATCGACACAGAAATGATTCTGGGAAATTATGTGCTGCCCAAAGGGGTAAGGCAATTAATTCAGCTTATTAGGATGTTTCTCCATTTATTAACTGCCCTTTAAACCACAGAAGTTGCTCACATTTCAGTCTCAGATTGGCTTTGCCAAAGGACCAGCCCCAGGATAAGGAATGAGGAATTCACCCCAAGGATTCCCATGAATTCAAACCCGCACCTGCCTGTGCTGCTGTTGGACGTAGACAGAAATATTTGCTTTAAAACATTTCGATGTGCTGTTTCAAAATATTTCAGATTTTCCCATAATTCTCTGAGGAAACCATGACCTTTTCTATGTTCCAATTAATTTTCCGGGAGTTGCATGACCTCTCCCGAGGAAGCCGCTGCAGTATATTCTTCCAGCCCGGAGCTGGTTCCCTCGGGAGCTCAGGGCTGGTTTCTAAGGCGCCTCTCTCCCTCCTGCTTTGCTGCAGACGGTGCTGATGATAAACAGCCATGCCCTGGGCTGCAGCGAGGAGTATTTCAGGGGCTGGGCTGAGTTCAGGCCCGAGCGCTGGCTGCAGAGGGGCTCCATCCATCCCTTCTCCCACGTCCCCTTCGGCATCGGGAAGAGGATGTGCGTCGGGCGCCGCGTGGCCGAGCTGCAGCTGCACCTGGCCCTCTGCTGGGTAAGCACCCCAAAAAGGGGATTCTGGGGGGGGGTTTTGCTCCTCCAGCCCATCAGATCCGGAGCCCAGCGCGCTCACGGGAATGTTTTATTGCAGCTGATCCGGAAATACCGGATTGTGGCCACGGACCACGAGCCGGTGGAGACGCTGCACTCGGGAATCCTCATCCCCAGCCGGGCGCTGCCCATCGCCTTCCGCCAACGAGGAGGTTTGTGCACGGGGCTTCCTGCACGCAGGAGGCTTTTTTTTGGGACCTGGCTTGGGGTTTTTATGGAAATGGCAGTGTAAGACAACAGATGTTTGTCTACTCTTCATTCTCGCAGCGCCAGAGCCATCCCAATCCATCATTTTAACAGGAAATGCCCCGTATTTCGCACAGCTCACGGCTCTGGAGTTAATTTTATACCCATTTTTCTGTGCGTGATGCAGATCAAAAAGGGGGAAATCAAAATACACCCACTGCTGCAGACAGTAACAGGCAGTGTTTTGTTAGGACTTCTCCACTGCTTTCCCAGAAGATGTTTGCTGGAAAAGAGCATTTGAATTTGAGCATCAATTTACAGGTTAAAAAGAGGCCTTAGTGAAGGAACTGCTCACTACAGAGCTTAGATAACAAAACTTGATTTGAGGCAGAAGGACAAAGAAAATCTATTTGTAAATAGTCGGGCAGTGTTGCACCTTATACATTTTGGAATGTAGGGTTTTCTCTCATAAGCCTGTACAAACGAGCTAACAAAATAACTTCTTTGTACAACAACCTAAATTGAAAAGCCAAGTCTCTGATCTAGAATTAAATCCATCAATTAGAAATCAAGGACATTTCAATTCCGGGGAAGTTATTTTTTTTGCCACCCAACACCACAGGAAAAGAATCCCCCCCCAGTATAATCCGAATATTCTCTCCTTTAACTGAAGTTTGTTCAGTGCTGTTTGCTTTGAGTTAATCACTATAAAGATTCTTTTTTTGTTCAATACAGGTTGCAAAAAATAAAGGGCAGCCCTGCTCCTGCCTCCTCTTAAAAGAGAGAGACATCAGCTGGAGAAGGCAAAGCTGTGGAGGCTCCAGCAGCCAGGGAAGGACTGCAACACATCCCTTGAGCAACTGCTGAGCCAGGAACAGCACCAGGAAAAGCTCCCAGGCTGCTTTATTGGGAAAACGTGCTTAAAAGGAAAGAAAAATATCAAGTGCTTTCATAAACCTGTGGAAATCCAGGGATTTAGTGCAGCTGAGGGGTTTACAGGATGAGGAGCCCTGGAGAGTTTCGGATGGGAGGTTGTTTAACAGCCCAGTTTGGGGAGAGCTGCCTCCAGTTTGGGACCAGTCGCAGCTGAACCAGCCCTGTTGGCTCGGAGTGGGAGAGTTTGGGAAGTCAGCTTGAGGGAAAGGAAATGGCCTCAGTCCTTCTCCAATTACCAGTGCCATGAGAAGGGAGCTGGGAGCCTGGAAAAAGGCTGAAAACAAGGCTGGTAAATTGGGATAATTAATAAAGAAATGGATTTCCTTGGCATTCTTCACTGCCTTGAGAGGAGGGAAATCGGGACGAATGCACGTGGCAGGATTTATTGCTTTGGTTTGAACAGCTGCAGTCCTGTGCCTGGCACACCCCCTGCTCTTCCCCATGGATTTCCATCCCTCCAGCTCCTGCACAACACATTTCATCCCACTTTTATAGTAAAAACTCCGTGGGTCTTTCACTGCATGCAAAGGCCTGGTCCAGAAATGGAACCACTGGAATCCTATGGGTTCTGCCACTGGAAATGATGATTATCCTAACAGGATAGTTACATTAGATGAGTAACATAAAATTATGCTTCAAAGCACTATTTCCCAGGAAATAAGGACCCTAAACATGTCAGAGGGGTCTATTTCTCGTGGAGATTGCGATATCTAAAGGTTAAAATTGTCACTTCCCCAGGCAATGCTGGATTTTGGCTCTTACGGTCACTGGTTTTACACTTCTGCAGTTTCAAGTACAGCTTTTTTCTCTGTATAGAACCCTGAATTTATTTTTTTACATGCTGAAATGATTCAAGTTCTATCTATTTGTTGGTCTGTCTCTTTCTCTGTTTTTCATTTGTTTGTTCTCCTCTGTTATGCTCAGCCATATAATTGTACCCACATTACAATGTATAAAACAATTTGTGCATTATCTGAGTATTTCTAGGCAGTTTTGTAAGAAAATAAAGAGTTCTATTTTTTTCTCTGGAATTAAGTCTTCCATAATTTATTAGAAAGCCTTTGCAGCTTTACAAAAGAGGCTTCTGCGTCCTCAGCACAGTCTGAACACGTTTCTGCCTGACATGGAGGTCCCAGGGGTGGGATTGTTCCATTCCTCTGCCATTACAAGATAAAATCCATACAAAGTTCTGAGGAAGGATGAAAGTAGCCCGAGTTTTTCCAGAATCAGAAGAAATGATGCATATTTTAAAAATGCCATCCCTCAGCCCTGTTCCTGGCAGGGCGAGGGTGACACTGAGAGCAAGGAGGTTGGGAGATCAATCCCCAGGGAGCTCGTGCTGAGGTGCAGGTCTGTGCAGGGGATCTACCCAAAATCCTGGGACAACAATCCTCCCAAAGCCCCCTTTTACAGCATTATAAATTAATATTACAGCATTAGAGCCAATGGAGCTGTGCCAACATGGAACAAGTGCTAAGAGAAACAGTTTGTTCAATCCCGGCCACCTCTGACTGCTCACAAAGGTTCTGATGATTTAACTTGTGGAGGCAGCCAAAGAGAAGTGGTGTTATCTCGTTGAACTGCCCTTGACAGCCCCGTTATCAGCTGTTTCGAAACCCTTTATTGCTCCTGGGCAGCAAATCACAGCTTGATATTTACTGGACTGCTCAGGATTTTTGCTGTTTAAATTGAGTGGCCTCAAAGATCCACGCGGGACTTGCTGTGAGGAGGGTTTTGACTGATTCTGTACCAGCTCAGGTACAAATCTGTGCTCCCTGCTGGATGACCAACAGTCCAATAACCACCGACCTGGAAAATTGAGTTCCGGAATCTTTGGAGTCTTTCAGGTTCCTCAAGTTTGCAAAGAACTTCATTAACCTGCTACCTCCGAGTAAATGTCCAAAGCAATTTACTGAGGAAGCGGGTAATTATCAAACTACGCAGATAATGAATGACCAAGCCAGACTTCCACATCCAGAAACCCACAGAGCTTTCTCTTCCCTCATGTTTCCGGAGGAGAAACCCAGCAGGATGCCCTGAGCATGATAAATATCTGGGAAACCTCCTGCCCGGCGGGATGAATCCAGCGCGGTCCTTCGCTGCTTTGAAACGAGTCCCTCACTCAGAATTCCCGTTTCAACACCACTTCCCCGGGATCATTTCCTGCAGTCTCTCCTCAGAGGAAGGCAGCTGGGTCGTAACTTTACTGGAGTTAATTGGCCTCCACTTTCCCTGTCCCAGCAAGGAAGGGAGCGAGGTTTACCTGTCCAAAAGGAAGTGAATTCTGTTCAGGCTTTAGGCATGTCGGAATCGAAAACGCAAAGCTGGAGCCAGCTAATCCATGCTTTTTATGGATAAAGAATGCCAGTTTTCAGGCCTGACAACGTGGAATTTTTGATCTGTGCTCTGTTCCTGACAAGCTGGTGTTCCACAGCTCTGAGTCAGCCCCTGCAGAGGGATTTAGACACCTTCCCCTGCTCTCATTAGTGACAGGGAATGCTCAGGTTTGTCCCCTCCAGTCCGAGAAGGACCTTTGTGCTCAACAACCAGAGGCAGAACTCACGTCTCTGCCAATACTTCAACTGAGGGGGCAAAATAACCCAAAATCTGAACAATTAATTCAGCGAATTTTTCACAGCTAAAGTTCATTTCAGGACAAATGTTCAGAAAATTCATCCCACGCCTCACTTTAAAGACGTGAAATTTTCATTTTTAATTCAATGGCACTGCATGTGGGTGGGTGGGTTTTTAATGCACTATCACTTCTTAGAAGAAGAGAAAAGTTGGACAATTTTCAGTCATTCATGGCACGCATCTTCAAAATTGACGGAAGAGTTGTAGCTTTGGCAGAAAAAGCTGCTTTTTGGCTTCAGCTAATTGAAGCAAGGAGTTTATTGAGATTGAAGCTACCAGCAGCTCATTAATCCCTTACCCTGGATGTGTTGTATAATTTGTGCATTGATATATCAAGGTGTGGGTGGCTGCATTCAAATTATTTTTTAATGTATCCCTCCAGGCAAGGCTTGAAGAAAAGTGTGAACATTATATTATGAAACTGAGCATTGTGCTTATTCACTTATATTTATTCTTGGGTATTTTTGAGTGCTGGCTTTGAAGAGAGTGAAAACCAGAGAGTCCTTCTTGTCAAACTTCCTTAGTGCCTCATACAACTCCTGTACGGATTTTATCTCCTATGCTCCCATGCTCTTCTGTGCTAGCAGAGGAAGGACTACATTGAATTTCAGCTCTTGTCCATGGTTTTTATCTCAGTTCTGTGATCTTTGTGGCTTTGGAACAAACTAACAAGTTAAACTTCAGCTGTAGGGCTTGGATCCACAAGGAATTCTAGAGAACTTTACATGGTAGGGTTTGGATGGAGCTGAGCACTTATGGAGCAATAATTCCTGAGAGGAAAAGCAACAATGAGGCCTCTCCATAAATCAAAATATTTTTCTCCAAGAGACAATGTCAAAACAAGTGTGGAATGGAATGCGTTTAATAATCAGGGAAAATGATCCTGTGCTTTCTTGGGCATGTTCCTCTCAACAAGTTCGAACTCTTTGCCTCTAATTTTCCATGTGTTGAGTGAACTCCAGGCAGTGGGAAGGGAAGGGAGAAGGGAAGGGAAGGCGCTGGAGTCAGCTGCTGGCACGGACAGCAGCAGGGCCATAAAGGGGAGCCAGGAGTACAAAAATGACCCCAAATTGGAATATGCACGTCCACGGTACTTTACCCTCCACTATCAACTCAGCTGTCCCGAAACTGGAGTGGGAATCAGAGTCTCATCTGATTCGTGCTGCTGGTGAACTGTGCTCCACATGCAAACAGGAGATAGGAGGGGAGCAGGGGAACGGTGCAGGGCTGGTTTAGCTCGGATTAAAGGGTGCCCTCACTGCAGAGGGACTTCCAGCAGCACGGAGTCGGCTCCAGGGGAAGAAAGGAGAAAGGTTCTCCAAATTTAATGGGAATAATGGAAGGAAATGTTTGAGGAGCCTCAGACAGAATGGGTTGCACTTATCCAAGCTCCCTCAAAAAAACCCTTCTTGTTATCTCGGTTCCACCAACGGGAACCTCAGGGAGATTTCCAGATGAGGTCAATGCCTGAATCAGGCTCTGTCCCATTTTGCTCCAGGGCAAAGGTACCCAGATATCTGCTCACTGGCACTCAGTGCTCGGGTTTAGGTGACAAGGTGGAGATTGAGCTAAGGTTGGACTCTTGGAGATCTTTTCCAACCTAAATTAATCTGGGATTCTGTGATTCAAGGCATACAAAGGGAAGCTGGCTCCATAAGAGATCAGGCATTTGGTTTTCCTATGAAAATTTAATTTTTCAAAGTTCATCCCGTAAGTGCTCGGTCTTGGAAAGGCTGATAAGGAATGCAGGCTGAGGGAAACATTTGCAGGGAAGTGAAATGTCACTTTATCAGATTTATTAATTCCAGAAGCAGTGGTGCATCCTACCTGTCTATTAAATACCTATTTGTGTGCAGATTGAAAAGAATTTTCAGGGACAGAAAGTGCCAGAGAGTTGCAGGAAGAATTCAGGCCCATAACTGTAAGGATATTTTATTTATTGACTTCTTTATAGACGGTGCTTTCCTTTAGACACCGCTGGCAGCAGTTAATGGGAGCCAATGGGAGTTAAATTATCCTGGGATGGAAAGAACTGGTCCCTCGGAGCTGCTCACACCAATTCCAGAGGAGAGGGTAGCTGGGGGAACTTTTTAGGTGTGGTTTGCTTGCCTGCAATAAAAGCCCTGTGGAGGTTGCACCCCAAGGAACTTTGTGGTTTACAGACCGATTATGAGCCATCGTCCTTCACCCCCTTTCGTGACCAGGGATCCGGGGACTTTGATCCAGACAAAAACCCTTTTTTGCAGGGTTGGTTTTGGCAGGATCGCAGGGCTGCTCTGACTCACCTCTTGGCTGCAAAACCGCTGGAGTCAACAACAGGAATGTGGCACCAATTTGTACCTGGGGATGAGACCTTGGAGCTGGCAAGGGGCAGCTTGGGCAAGGGCAAGCTTGCCCTTCCGTGCGGCCAAAGGCACCAGGAAGAATCCCCAAGGTCTCTCTTAGGAGAAATATGGGAGCTGAGTCACTTAGTTTGAGCTGCAAACCCTCAGGGTCTTGAATATTAAGGTGAAATCAAGCCATCTAAAGCCAGCAGGATTTCAGTTTTTCGTTCTGAACGCTGAAATGTCACTTTGGATACGCAAGAACCTCTCGGGGACTTCCCTCCCGGTTCGAACAGAGAAGAACCAATTGCAAAAGGTATTTTTGTTGCTGAACAGTGGCAAAACAACTTCCCAGCACAGGGCCGGGCTCCGAGGGAAGCCTGGCAAGGAAGGCATGGGAAGGTGTGCCCCGAGACATTTTCCAGACGGGACAGAAGCTTCAAACGCAGTTGATTCATACCTCTTGCAAAGTTTCTCTTGCCCAAAGGCAGAGTTGAAAGGGAAACTCATTGCTTAAGGAATCGGAGCCAGCTGTGAGCCAACAGATAACCACTGCAGGGGGGGGAAGTTTTATTCGTGTGTGGATACAAATGAATGGAATAAAGGTTTAAAAATAGCACATTTTACTGCCTGCAGGAGGAGTTGCTCAGGGAGGGACCTGGCCGATGCCAAATGTTTGATCTGTGCTTTGATCCAGCAGCAGGGCTCTGGCAGGTGCCCTCAGAAACACGGAGCTCGCTTTTCTTTTTGCATATTCAACATCCCCTGGGGAAGCTGCTGCTTCCTCCGAGCCCCTCCGGGGCTGTGCTCGGCACCCAAAGCGGTGCCAGGCTGGAAAACAGATTTGTGACACGGAGAGAGGGGAGTGTGCTATTTATAGAACTCGATGGGAAAAACAATAGAAGGAGCAACTGGAATTTCTGGAGGGAATCAGAGCCCCTGGGCAAACAGAGAGGTGGAAATACCATTTTCCTGAGGAAGGTTAAAGCAGGGGGGTCACACAGTGTCTGCGCCGTGCTGCGGAGCCACGTGCCCCGCACTGGCCGTGCTGAAGGACAGTGGGAACCACGTTTGCTATTTTTCCAGACAATCCTGAAATTTAAAACTCTTTTGTGCTTGAAAACCTGATTGAAGAGGAATTTTCTTTGCCAGCAGAAGTTTGGGAGAGCTAAAATACATCAGCTGGACGCAAATCTTATGGGAAGGAGTCTTTTAGAGAAGTTGGGATTGTTTTTAAGGTTAGCAGGTCTGTTACCAGAGCTCCCTCCAGGACAAAGGTTTCTCCTCCAGCCAAGCTCCAAACCCATAGGCTTCAACATCATTATGTCAACAACTCTTCATTTTCATTTTGAAAGGGCATTTCATGGAAACCACCTCAGTCTCATGGCATGTTTTGATTTTTGGAAAGCAGCTCCACCCAGACACCTTCAGGCACAGCATCATCAGGCCCGAACCAGCACCACGAAATGGTGGGAAAACCTTGGACAGTCTTGGTCTGAGCAGGAAACCTTTACTTCTGCCAGAAGTTGCACCTTTTTGGTGTGTGGATAACACTTAAATTTTCATAAATATGCAGCCACTGCTCCCTTTCCTACCTGCTGCTGCCTGTGCACACAGAGCCAACTGATTTATTTCAGCTGCTGATCCAGAGACAGAGCTCTGCTTATCTGGCAGGAGAGCCAGACTGTAATCAGGCACTGTCAGTCCTGGGGAAACCTGCTCTCTGAACCACTTCCAGCAGTCTGGGCAGGACTTTATCTCATTCTCAGCTTGCACAGAGACCAGAAGTATGACTTTAATTGTAAAAGTTTTAAAAGCTCAGGTAACAGCATATAACTCAAATTTAATGCCATAAATACCAAAAGCAGGTGGGTTCCACCTCCTCTGCTGTCCCTCAGAGTTCTCTCCTCTCATTTCGTGCTGCACCTTTCCAGAGTTACCTGGTGCCATTGGTTAGGAGCTGAGGATCCATCGATTCTCACCCCCAGGGCCCATCCCAGCCTGCCAGAGCCCTTTCCCTGCCCTCCTGGAATCCCCCACCCACCCCATTTCTGTCATCCCCTGGGCTGTTTCCTCAGCCTGCCCCAGATCTCAGCTGGGACAGGAGCAGGCACTGCAGGTGACTCCTCGTGTCCCGTCCATGCCCAGCCGGCCACCCTGGGGCCGGGGAGGTGGGAGTGGGCAGGGAGGGGTCACTGTGCCACGGGGCACGGACAGACAGCAGCTGAGACAGGCAGAACAAAAAGAGGGGAATGTTCCTCGGAGCATCTCTGATCTTCTCCGAGGAGAGGGAGAAGTTACAGGAGGTGTCCAGATGAGGGGATGGTCCATAACCCTCGCGGTGCCTTCCAGGTGCTGAGGGGAGCCGGGGCACCGTGGCTCCTTCTTTTCGGTCCTCTCGCTGGTTCTTCCCGTGGAAATAAAAATTAGCCAGGATTGTGCAGTCACAGGATTAATACTGGCACCTTCAAAACACTAAAACTGAAATCTATAATTTATTTTTTTGGTTGAGAGTTGACTCGACTGTTGCTTTATATTAATTTTGATTGTAGTTAATAAAATACACTGAAACATCCTCGAGCTTTATTTCATCTCATCAGCTGAAAAGCAGGAAAAAAATGATATCTAATAATTCGGAAATGCTGCCAAAAGAGATATTATAAATATAATAGAGGATGGGTTTTTAAACACATTTACTGCATAGCTTCTGGGGAATTCGGACATGAGTGTCAGGGATCAGTTAGTTAGTATAGTATGTGGATTTTTTGCTAAAAATAGTTAAAGTTTCATCAGGCTTGGACTTTTGTGTGTCTATTTTTGGCAACCGTCGGCAGGAGAACGCACTGGCTGAACCCTCACTCCCCCCTGTGCACGGTGCTCTGCTATTAATAGCAGGGGTTTAATGAGTAACCAGGGCCAGGGCACGGGGTGAGGGGGAAAAGGGGAAAACCTTCCCCCTTTCCGTCGGCTCCGGCGACCTTTCCAAGCAGAGACACACAAAATCCAGGGCGGGGCTGGCGGGATGGCCGGGCAGGAGGGACGCAGCCCGGGCTGGCTGCTCCCGGCGTGGGAAATGTCCCCAGCTGGGACAGAGCAGCCCCAGCCTGAGCATCAAAACCGGTGCTGACATCGGCAGCCCCCAGCTCTGAGGGAAGGTTGGGAGAGTTGGGATTGTTCAGCCTGGAGAAGCTTTGGGGTGACCTCACTGTGGCCTTGCAGCACCTGAAAGAGATGCAGGAAAGATGAAGAGAGAGTTTGGACAAGGGATGGAGGGACAGGACAAGGGGGAATGGCTGCAAACTGACAGAGAGGAGGTTTAGATGGAATATTGGGAAGGAATTCCTCCCTGGGAGGTGCCCAGAGCAGCTGTGGCTGCCCCTGGATCCCTGGCAGTGCCCAAGGCCAGGCTGGACGGGGCTTGGAGCAGCCTGGGACAGTGGGAGGTGTCCCTGCCATGGCAGGGGTGGGATGGGATGGGCTTTAAGTCCCTTCCAACCCAAACCGTTCCAGGATGGACTGTGGCCAAACAGCCCCCAGATTCCTCCCTCAGCCCTCCCGGGGATGTAGGAAAGGGGCAGCGCAGGGCTGTGCTCAGGGCATGTCCCAGGGAGCAGGGATGCAGGGACAGGTGGGATGCAGGCTCACAGCTCTCAGCTGCACATCTTCCCCAGCTTTCCCAAATTTTACCATGTTAGGAGCAGGTTTGAGTGTGAAAAGCAGGGCAGACTGATGGTGTCAGGAGAAATAAAAGATCCAGGTCATTCCAAGCTGCCTTGTGAGGATAATGAGGGTCAGCATGTGAACCAAAAGTGCCCCCATGATTCAGCAAGTGGGAGTCAGCGTCAGTGTGGGGAACCAGCCCATTGCAGCCGCGTGACCTCGGGATGGAGCAGGAGAAACAGAAGGAAAAGCAGGCCAGGAGCCCTGCAGAGCAATGTGTGACACTCTCATGAGTAATGGGACTTTTACTTGAAAGGTTAAGTGAGAAACAGAACGGAGTGGTGGTGGCTCTGTTCCAAGAATAATATTTGGACTAACCCAGCAGCTTTGATCATCCCACCGCACACCATGTTTATTAGTGAAAAATGCCAACATTTTCCTAAGCTCGTGTGGATTTCCCCTCTTTTTGATCTTGCAACACCCTCAGCTTTCCTGTAAGGTTCGAAGGATTAATCCATGCTTATGATAACATGAGAAATAAAGTGGCCTTTGTTTGTGCATTTTCCAAACTGGACAGGGTTGAGACAAATAAGAAAACCAAGCAGAATGACTGGTTGCTCTTCCCTGCTCTCACAAGTGAAATATTCTTTGTCACGGGCACCCTCGGAGCAAGATTTCCACCAGCTCTTATCAGTTCAGAGCACAACAGTATTTCCTGGTTTGGGAGTGATGGCTAATATGGTAAAATCATGGCTGGCTGTGCTGGAAATGACCATTTCCATTTCCTGGAGAGATCATTAAAGCTCCATTAGCCTTCACCTCAAGCAGTTTGTTTGAGCAGAGAAGCTGTCCTTCATTTTGTGTGTTAATTGCTGTTTTTTTCAGCCAGAACTGTCAATTAGGAGAGTTGTGGACATTTTGTCCAGGGGGAGTCCAGACCACTTTGTTTGCACAGAGGATACTGACAATATTCAGAGACATGGAAGTCTTTGTGGCCACTGTTTTTCCTTTGCCATGATAATGTTCAGAGAAATTATCTCCCAAACCCATTTCTTCTCTACAATTTCACCGAAAACTTTCTGCTAGAACTGCTTCTGTGCTGAATTTCTTTCTCTTTTTCTCTCCCTCTCTGCCTCACCCAAAGCAGAAGCATCCTAAATCCCACATCCTGAACCCTGAGTTTGCTTTTGCATTTTCGGTTATTCCCCCACCCACCCATCCCATCTCCACATTGCACAAACTTTCGAGCCCAGGTTTGTTGCTGCCAACACAAACCGTGGGTAGTCAGTGGTGTGAAAAAGTCTCATTGAATTTTCTTTAATGCTCTTGGGCAACCTGGTAGGAAAAAGCCAGTGGCAAAGGGTGACTGGCTCGGGGGAACATATTGCAAAAGGTTGTCCCTCCTTCTTACCAGCAATGAACTGCATGATCCGGACTGGAATAAATTCCTCCTGGAGAAGGGATGAGTGAGTTTGCTGGGATTATCAGGCTTGCCCATGAGTAAGAGCACTGCCCTGGCTTTCAGCAATCACTGATCTGAAGGAAAGCAGTTCCCATCTTTTATCTTTTATTGGACACTATTAAAGGTGGAAAAAAAAAAACCCATTGGAATTCGAGGTCTCTGAATCTCTGAGCTACTTCCTTGGGAGTGTTACTCACAGCCCATTTTAGCAGCTGGGTGATCCACAAGGGCTGCAGAAATTTCACAAGGAATTATATATCTTTTTCATTGTGGTGTGGCTTCTCCAAACACCAAGGTTTTCAGCAGGATTCCCTTTGGGACCAGCCCCAGCCCTCAGGAATGCAACCAGCTGGTGCCTGGAGCATCAGGGCAGCCTTGGGAACGCCTTTCCTTGGGAGCAGGTTGGGAATGCACAGGGAGCAGTGCAGGCAGGCCGGACCCTCCAGCAGCAGGAACAGCCCAGCCCCGGCTGCTGCCTCCCACAGCCTTTCCCAGGGCATCCTGAAGGATTTGGAGTGAGTGAGCTGCTCTCACAGGGCAAACCCAGCATCTCCCAGAGAGCTCCAGCTCTGGGGAAAGCAGGGAACAGAACCGTGCTGTGTGTGCACAGCAAACCCAGCTCACCCTGAGCGTGCAGAACAAACTCCCAGCAGGAATCCCTCCCGTGATAAGGGAGAGGCCAGCGAGTGCAGCCCATCCCAGCCCTGAGAGTGCGTGACCCACTCTGGGAAACCCAGGGGTTCAAACGCCCCTGCCCTCCTCCTGGGAGCTCCAACACCAGCCAGCAGCTACAGCAAAACCACATTTTCCAGCTTTCTTCCTTTTAATTGGAAATTTGGAGAAAAAAAAATATATATATAGGTTGGGTTTTTTTTTTTCCCCTGAGCGGCCTCACACTGTGTAAACTTGCGGGTTAAGTGCTCAATTAAAAGGTCAAATTATCCAAATAGAACACCGAAGTGTCAGGCAATAATTGTCCACTGGACTCCGTTACCTGGGGAGTTCATTGCACACTGACCTCCACTAAATATTACCCAAACTAGTGGTACGTGTAGTACTTCCTCCCGGTTATTTATAACTCCTCAAAATCCGGAGTTAGGGAAGCGCCAGGATGGCCCTTCGGAAGTGTTCTCCCGTGAAATTTGCAGGATGCACAAATACAATAAAGATGCTTTTAGAATTCCCAACCCATTTTTTCTCCAGGGCAAAAAAACCCAGTCCCTACCTCCCACCAGCGTTACAAAAAGTGACATTTATGTAACAGAATATTTAAGCTGTTACTAACACTTGCTGGAGAAATCTCATTTTATGGAATGTACCCACCATTTTCCTATGGGATTTCTGTTCTGACTCAACTTCAAGCTCATTCTTTATTTTGGACCAAAAACTCAGCTTCTGTTTGTGCTGTGTCTGCCTCTAGCAAGGGACACTGACACATGGAAATCGTTCCCTCCGTGATCCCTGCTCAGCACCACTGGGAAGGGATTCCTGGCTGGGAGGGTGGGGAGGGGCTGGGATGGAATTCCCAGGGAAGCTGCGGCTGCCCCTGGATCCCTGGCAGTGCCCAAGGCCAGGCTGGAGCACCGTGGGATCACGGAAGGCGTCCCTGCCCATGGCAGTGGAATGGGATGAGCTTTAATGTCCCTCCCAACCCAACGCAGCCCTGGCTCCAGGGTTCTGTACAATGTTCTCCTTGTTAATCCCTGGGCACGCGGAAGGTGCTTTCCAGAGCTGACTAAAATGGGTGGGTTCTTTTCTCTGGGTTCCGACGTGTTCGGGTGAGACCTGGAGTGATTCCGCCTCGTGCACTCAGCAACCCCGAGGTGCCACATGATCCAGAGATCCCCTTTCCCTTCCTCCTCGTGTGTCCCCTCTGGAAGTCACATGCCAGCTGCAAAAACATTAACCACGGCGTCCTCTGCAAACCCAGCCCTCCCAGCAGCTGCAGGAGCCCATCACCTGCTGCTCTCTGCGACACGTGGTCCATCCCTGATAAGGGTTATCTAATCACCTCACGGGCTCACAAACAGATAGTAGGAACACCAAAAAAAAAAGCTGCTAAAGTATCTATTGCTCCTCTTTCTTTCAGAATTCCACGAGCACTGCATCATCTCAACACAGTGATAAAAACCTTCCTGAGTCACTGCTGGGTTTGTTGTGAGGCTGAGCGAGCGAGCCCTGACATATGAGTCACACTAAATCATTAACCGCACCTGAAAACTCCAGCGCGGACTCTCTGACCCCAGGGAACAAATTTAACAACACAAAACACTTGATCTGGGGAAAAAAAAATGAAGCTAACTTTAGAATGAGACCCGTTCAGAGCAAACAGTGGCCGTGGTATGGCTTGAGACACAGCCTGAGTCATGTGTCAGCATTTACCTCCCCCTCCACCTCTGGCTGCTCAGAAGGTTTTTCATGCCTAAATCAGGCTTTTTATTCAAAGTGGGAACAAAGGGGTGAAGCTGGAGTAGCAGTCAGTCATAACAGCTGGTTCATGGATGCTAAAGAGAGAAATTTGGTAGTTAAAGAAATGTTTAAGTTACTCTTAGCCAAATATCAGTGTTCAAATCAGCTTCTCTTGGTTGCATTTCTTTATTTAAAAAACAACCACAATAGTAACCTAATTTTTAAAGAATCTATGAGCGTGTCCTTGACCTGTTGACCCCCCACATGTTATTTTCACAGCTGGGACTCAGGATTTTAGCAGAGATGCTAGAAACAAACCTGCCCGTGAGTCTGCCATGACAAGAACAGCTCCTGAGCAGCCAAAGCCTCCCCTCAGCCACCACAGCTCCTCTATTTTAACAACACGAGGGCAGCGGTGGGAGCTGCAGCAGCACAGAGGAAACCCAGAGGGCCTGAAGAGATTATTTTTTCCAGAGCTGGCAATTAAAGAGCAGAAATGCCACTTCCAGTTTGAGCTGTACAAACGTGCACAGACAGGTGCAGTTCATCAGCCAGGTTCTGGAGGCAAAAGAGAACAGACAGAAAATTCCTGTGCAGGAGCGAGGAAGCGGCTGGAAGTGCCTGGGAAGAGTTGCAGGGCACAAGGCTGCTTGAGAGCACCTCATTTTGAGTCCCAAATGCTCAGAAACTTAAAACTGAGGTTGATTATCTCGGGGCACCTTTTCCCAGGGAGGACAAGGCGAGGCAGGGAGTGTTTTCCAGCCCTGGAAGCTGCAGGACACAGACACCAGGAGTTGTGTAAGTAATGCCTGGAACCTCAGCCCCTGCTGAGCCTTGGATTTAGGACAGATTAGGCAAAATCAGCTTCAAACTCCCCTGTAGCTGTTGCCAAGTGGCAAGGTATGAATTCCCAGAGGGGTTTTGGACAGCCCAAACCTGTGTTTCCTATAATCCTAAATCTGATATTCCAGTTGGTCTTTAGTGGGGACAGCACATGGCTGAGACGTGGTTCCTGCTGGGGAAATGATGCAAATCCCACGGTTCAGAGAAACCCCGTGAGTTTAACCAGACTTTCCTGGAGCTCTCCCTAATCCCGAATTCATAAACGAACTGCAGAGCAATTGCACAAAGATAAACACAGGGACAGCTCTGGGCCAGACCAAACACATTGGGAAAGACAAATTCTCAAAGCCATCCCAGCAGGATGAGCTGAGAGGGCCGGAATTCCACGTGCTCCGGTTGGAACCGCTGTCAGATCCTCTGGGAACTTGAACACGGATTAGAAGGAAAGAGCAAATCCTGGACAAAACTGACGCTTGCTGCAATAATGGAAATTTTGGTGGATACGATAATCTCATTTGGTGGGAATGACATGAATGAATATTTGTTGCTGGGAATCTTCTTTCCTACAGTTGCCTAGGTACCATCTAAATTATTGAACAATCAGTGGAACTGCTGTTCCAGTGAGACCTTGGAATCCCCAGGAGTGATCCAAGACCTTCAAAGAAAGGCAGGAGAAGGGTGGTTTCAGCAGACACCAAACCCATTGCTCCTTCTTGGGGGTCTCTGAATCTCTACTGAGAGATTTTCTTAAATGCTGAAATGTTTTGTTTAATGTTATTTCAAAAGCACATCAGCAGCAACCATTGTTATGCCAGATTTGTGGTTTTTCGGGTGGCAGCCAATGCCTTTGGAGGTGTCTGAAGTCGTTGATTTGTTCACGTGTGCTGTGGCCCAGACTTTGCCAGGGGCTGGTCACTGTGTTCGCCAGCACCTGAAAGAAGGATTTGAAAAGCAGCACTCGAGAAAAGGAAATGTCAAGCCTAAAAGTGTGAGGTGTAAGGTGAGGAAGGAGACAGGTGTGGCAGGAGGAACAGCAGTGACCAGACTGATAAACCCCGCATTTATCAGGGATATAAAAGCAGTGGAATGAGGTCACAGCTGTATCTGGAGAGAGCTCCAGTGGTTCAGTCCCAAAACCCTGAGTTCATAAGCAGTGCCGGTTGTGATTCCCGGCCCCACGAGCTGTGAGGGTGGCTTTGCCCGTCAGGATGGGGAAAGTGAAATGCGGAGCAGGCAGAGCGTCCCGGGCACTCCCAGTGAGTCACTGCAGCAGCAGCGGGGAGCGCTGACGGCCACTTTTCCATCCTTTCCCCGGGTGCCGCTTCCTTCACAGCGCCCTGCGCAAATCCCTGAGCTGCTGAGCTGCTCCTCCAGGCAGCCCCTTCCTGCCAGGCACCTCCTGCAGCTCTCCAGGGTGACTGATTGAGGAGCGCCGGAGTCCGGTCCCCAGGAGCCCTCATTTGTGTTTCAGAGAGCCCCAGCCCCTTCCAGCTGCCCACACCACTCACTTGCAACGAGCCAGGCACGTGTTTTCCCAAATCCGTTTGCAGAATTCCCGGACAACAGGGGGCATTCCTTCTGCCAGGAAAAGGGCAGGAGTTCTGTGCTGTCACCACAGCACTGGTGACACCGAGTGGCCTCAAACGCTTCAGCCTTGTGCTGCAGCACGTGGGCTCAGAAAATCCGTAAATAGATCAGTGGGGGAGAAGGAAGGAAGGAAGGAAGGAAGGAAGGAAGGAAGGAAGGAAGGAAGGAAGGAAGGAAGGAAGGAAAGGGAAGAGAGAGGATTGAAATTCATTGCCCGTTTTGGGCTCAGCTGAGCGCACCGAGCATCTTCTCCTGGCTGAGCGCGGCTTTGGGGCGCCACCTGCTGACGGGCTGACGGGCATCCCGGAGCTTCCATGGGCATCCCTGCACTTCCCGGTGCATCCCTGCACCCCCCGGAGCATCCCGCAGCTTTCCTGAGCATCCCGGAACTTCCCTGGGCATCCCGGGACGTCCCGGAGCATCCTTGAGCATCCCTGAATTTCCCCGAGCATCCCTCAGCATCCGTGGGCATCTCTGGGGCTGGGAACGCGGTCAGATTTAAAGTGGTAATTGCGTTTTACAAGGGGGTAAAGCAAAGGGAAGAGTTAAATGTTGTACGGAAATTGCAGTTCCCGAGGTCGCGGAGGACAGGCCAGGTCCTGCTCAGGAGGGTCAGGCAGTGATGTGTCCCTGCTGGAGAGCTGCACTCCAGTCAGGTGAATCCTCTCCATTTAAAGCTCAAAACCTGATATTTGGGAATGAATCCAGGAGCAACTGCTCCAAGCTGCATCAGGCCTAGAAATATTCTAATATTTTTAATTTTTTTACCAGTTTTGAGCTCAGATGTGACAAGTTGAAATCAGATAACTTTCACTTCTGCCCTGCCCTTGCTCCTCACTACAAAATCAGCAGCAGAGTTTTCCTCAGCACCGATCCTCGTGGGAGGAATTAACCCCGGGAGGGGAGAGCTGAGCTGAGAGTCAGGACTGAGGATGAGACACCTGTGAACTCCTTCTTAGGCACAGCCCCACTTCTGCTTTTGAGGATTTACACTTTTAAATATTTCATTTAGTCATGAAGTTCCTACCTGGAAATTATCCCCTTCAAAACCGTGGATTACTGGATTTGAGTATTATCGATTTTACAGCTGGTGAGTTACAGTTAGCCTGTAGATCCTTGAGTTGCACTATGAATTCTGAATATTTGATAACTCCTCTTTGCCTCTTTTTGCAATATTGACAATTTTCTCACCCCGATAATTATTTTTTTAACCCCAAACCTATCAAAACTCTTCTAAATGCATTCAAAGCCAGGCACCACTGAATCAATAGCACAACAAAACCCACGGGTGCATAGGGTTTTTTTTACATTCAACAGGTGTTTTCACGAACCAAGAGGATTTACAAGCCTCCCTGTGCTGCCTGAAATTCCTGTTTGGTTTCTCCCACGGCGGTGTCACCCGAGGCTGTGCTGCTGTAATGTCCCTGCCTGCCAGGGAGCTGTGCTGAAGGACAGGGCTGCTCCGGGAACGCTGGAATTCTCCTGGAATAGAGCTTTGGCTCACAACTTGCTGAGTAATCCGGCGGGGTCACAGCGCTCAGATGAGGAGTTCAGAAGGAAAAGGGACAGCCCAGGAGCTGGCACAGCTCCGATCTGATATTCCAGGGGCAGCTCATCTCCAGCGGCAGCAATAAAATGATATCAAACTCTGATCCCTCAGCCTCTCACGAAGATTAACATTTCCTCCCACAGCTCCAAGCTTTTATCCCGTCAGTGGACTGAATCAGGGATATCCATCCTTGTGTTTGCACTCGGCAGAAGTTCAGCAAATCATATTTTTCCAGGGAGAACAATTGGCTCCAGCTGCCCTAATCTTGAAGTGGCCTGAGGGGCCTCTGCTGTGCTGAAGAGGAGCTTTAACCCCGTGCCCCAGGGCAGCTGCAGGAATTCACAGCTGGGATCACACGGAGCCTTCTCCCAGGTGATGCCCGGTGAGCAGGAAGCACCAGGACAAGGTGGCCGAGGCCAATCAATGCTGGTTTTTTGGGAGAAGTCCAAAGAAAATAGGAGATTTCGACCTTTCCCCGTTCCTGGCTCATCCTCAGGACAGGAGAACATCCTAGACCTGATCCACGTGGATCAAACACCCCCCAAAATCATCACTTCTCGTTCCCTGCTGCTGCTGCAGGTCCATGCTCGTGTGCCTGCTACTTCCTCACTAAAGGCAGGAATTAAAGACTGAACTTACAATAAGCTTTTTTTCACTGTTTTTTCTTTTTAGTAATCCCAGCTCATCGAATTTTCCATATTTCAAGCCTGGGAAGGGGAAAAGTGAAGCACTGGCAGGGGGAAGCAGAGCCAGGGGGCTTCAAAGCTGAGCCAGCTGGAGAAAGCCATGACCCAGCCCGTGCAGAAGCTGCATTAGGGAAGGGAATATTTAACATAGTGTTGTTATCATCGCTGCATATTTGATAGAGACTTAAAATGCTCATACAGGAGAATGATTGTGGTTCAAATGCCTGTTCCGCCCACTGCGGCACCATGTCTACAATAAGTCTCTGTTTCAATCCTGACACAGGAACCTTTTATCTGTTCTAGAAGCTCCCACATGGAGAAATAGCTGGTGTAGAGTCTGTAATTCTCCCTCTTTAAAAATAAAAGGGTAGTGACAGCAGGAACCTGGGGGATTTTTGTGATGGGGGAAGAGGAGACAATCAGAGATCAGCAGCTCCCTTCCTACATCAACACTGTGAGTCACAGTCTGCAGGAACTCGAGGCTGAAATACCACTCACACAGCGCTGCTCAGGCTCTCTCTGGGAAGCAGAACGAGGGAATGTTTCCCACCGAGCTCCAGCTGGAGTGTGCGAGCCAGAGGCTGCTCCCACACCAGCGAGGCTCTGCGGGGATTCCTCCGGGTTTGGTGGAGCTGTTGCAGAGCCAGACCACAGGAGCAGGCTGCAGCCTCACTCAGAGCTGCGGGAAGCATGGCAATGATTAGGGACGATGCTGCTGCCCCAGAGCTCCCCGCGCTGGAGCAATTATTCTCTCCTTTTCATTACCCAGTCAGACCGCATTGGCGGAACACGAGACAGATCCGGCCCTTAATGGGAACTCCACGAGAGACAGCGGGGAAATCCGACTTGCTGAAAACATAACTCTGGGCAATCACCAGGAACCACCCACTGTAAAGGAGCCAGATCCAATAAAGCTTAGAACTTAAGCAGAACTTAAGCAGAAACAGTTTTCCCTGGAGCTCTGAGCCAGGCTTTTCGGGTTTGCAGGAACACGAGTTCAGATGTGCTTTCCTTTCCCACTTCAAAGCAGCACCTGCCCCCCAAAAAAGGGGATGTTTGTGGTGCTGGGGTGACAGGGATGGCTCTACCTCTGCACCAGCTTTCCAGCTCATGTCTGTCCCAAGGATTGTGGATTTCATAATGGATATCAGGGATTTGGGAGCGCCAGCCCCTTATTTTGGGGTCTGTCAGATGTAGAAGCCCCAGATGTGTAACAACATCAGGCACTGCACTGCCTCTGATTTTTTGGAAGCCTACTTAATGTTGACCAGCCAGTGTGAACCTCAGAGGTGTCACTCTGTTTTAGAAATGCAGGTTCCATGTGAAGAACCAAACCCTGTGGATCTCAGAGGCCCAAACCTGCCCAGGGGCTGGGCTGGCTCTGGGATCCAGGTGGCTCCCACAGCTCTTCCTGCCTGGGATCCAGGATCCATCAATCCGTGTAAATGCTGGGCTCTCTCGTCTGAAAGAACCCATGATTCCCTCCATCCATCCTCTTGGGAGAGAAGCAGCAAAGCTGAGTCAAAACCTCATTTATGTTTTGTTCCAAACTGTCAGAATTCCACTGGAGTTATGCCCAGTTTTCCTTTTTGCCCAGCTCTTCTCCTGCAGGTTCCTTCTCTCCTCCCTTTCTCGTGCTGCCAGCGGGGTTTTGCTGCTCATCCCCCGTGCTCTGCTGAACAAACCTTGACAGCAGCAGCCAGATGGAAACCCTCACCTTAAATTCTCACATCAGCCCCTCTCCAGACCACGTGTGGCAAAAGCAGATGCAAACACAGACCAGCAGTCATCTGCTCCTCGACTGTCAATATTTGAATGCTCTTGGCTCTCGTTCTGGACAGTAATAAAAGAAGCTGGTTAATCATTTATAATTGTTGGGAGCTCTGTTCCATTAATGAACAGGAAGTTTTATGCAGCTGTCAGATGCACAAGCCGAGCATTTCCTGCAGGGGAGGAAGAATTATTTGGTGACAGCTTCACTGGAGATTTTTAGAAAGAAAAAATAGCATTTTGAGCACTGAAAAATCATGAAAGCAGCACAGTTTCCTGTGCTTTTGGAGAAGATTTTCTGTGGCTGCCACCCAGCTAAATAATTACCAGTGTGGCAAACCAAAACTCACCGTGTGCTCCTCTGGGCTGTCCTTGATGAAAACTTGGGATGGCTTTGAAATGACGGGAAAAGAACGCTAAAGAGTTGAAAGACACCTCAAAGAATGGATGGTTAATTGTCCATTGGGACCACACAAATGGGAAAAATTAATCAGGATCAAGCTCAACTGTGAAGGCTCAGTTCAAGGAAAAGCCTTTTTTGGAGGCAAAGGAGCACTGTTATTCTTATAGTCACAGGTGAAGTAAATGATAATCCAAATTACTTCCTTCATGATGAATATTAAGATTTTAAACCTGAATGTGAAGACATTTAAGGAGCAAATAGACCCACGGAAGGCAAAATATGGTGCAAGCTTATAGTGATTTTAATGACCTTCTCTTACAAAAATGAATCATTCTGGAATTAAATATTTACAGTTTGCATTTCAAAATTACTTCATGATAATATTTTAACCTGAGGAGAAAGACCAAAAAGTCAAAATAAAAATTAGCCCAGCACTACTGCACGATGAGTGGTTTCACAGCCAGGCTGGGGTTTGTGCCTCCACCCAGGGATAAGTTCTGCTCCCAGCACCACACGAACAATCCAGAGACCATTCCCAAACCATGTGCTGTCTCTGGATGGGATTTTGAGACTGAAACTGTGGGATATCATCTGAGCTTGTAGCAGGCAGGGATTTACAGCAAGGAGAAAATGAGAAAGACACAGTGCTAGAAGCAATGAGGGAATGGGGATATCCCCTCCCTGCCCATGCACTGCTGAGGTGCTGGAAGCAGCCAGATTCCTGCTCTGTTCCCATCCTTCCGGGTTCCTCATCGTCCCCTGACACACCCAACGCCCTCCACAGCCAGCACAACCCTTGGGCCAGGTCTATTTTCCTTTCTTTACCAGGGCTAGGAACAGAATCATACCCAAACCCACAGAGCAGCACCGAAACACAAGTGCCAGCTGGCTGATGCGAGCGACTCAACCCCGGGGACGGCGATGGCGCTCCTTTCAAACCATAACATAAGGAATTTTTTCTTGGTATTTTGGCTGCCCGTGGGAACCTCGCTTTCCAAAGCCAGGTTTTATTGGCTGAGGCGCTGTGAAAATTCAGAACTAAAGCTCTCCCTGCTGCTGACACCCCCAGCGTGAGCGTGGGCTCCGTGACTCACCTGAGCGAGCAGTGAATCGTGACAAGGCGTTTGAAATATCAGCCCTTAGTCAGCCTGCACACTCTGCAGGGGACTGGGAACCACTCTGACTGCAGCAGTCGTGCCAGGAAAAGAACTTTGGGGTTTTTCTGCCATTTTGGGAAAAGCCCGTGTTGGGAAGGGGTTTGTAGGTGTCCAGCAGGATGTCACCATTCCCAAACCCAGTGTGGTGAGGGGCTGTCCCAGAACCAGGGATCAGGAGTGCCCTGGAGCAGGTTTGGGTGGCCAGAGAGCTCAGAACAGAAAACACCTGCAGAAGGCTGGGGAGGGGCACGGGGCTGCTCCACCCTGGCTGTGTTTGCACCCAGTGTTTGTGAGCACTCCCTGGGCTGCCTGTGGGGCAGAGCAGGGCCGGGGGCAGAGCTGTGGGGCTGGGTGAGCAGCACCTCACCTGTCCCAGCTCTGGCTCCCAGAGGCTGTCCCGGCCCCTCTCCCCCAGGTAACTCCTTCACATCCTTCCCCGACGTGCTGCTGCTGCTGGTTTGGCTTTTCCCGGGTCTTGCTTTTGCAAAAGCACTTTTTGCACTTTTTGCATTTGCTTTTTGCCGCTCTACTCCAGCGCTCCTGCCTGTGCTCTCCTGCTCAAGGATCTCGGAGGCTCCTGCAAGTCTTGTTTTCTTTATTTTGGCCTTTAGAGCACCTGCTCTGCCTGTTCCCTCGCAGTGCCCTGGCTGTTCCTGCTCGAGGGCAGCGGGGTGGGAAGCTCAGCTTTGTGGCAGAGCCTTTCCCCCAGCCAGGCTGGCACCGCTTGTTCACCTCGTGCCCCCATGGAGCTGTCCCCTCCCTGAGAGCCCGGGGTGTGAATGTTTGAACTATTTTGCTTTTCCCACTTGGCTCCAGCGCGGAGTGGCTGAAAGAATGGTATAAAACTGTCCCGAGAGCTTTAAGGACTGTGACTCGGTGTGTCCCGGCTGCCCAGCCCCTGCCAGGCTGGATTCGAGGTGTTCCCGGGTGTTTCTTGTTTGCTGTAGGTGACTCATCCCAGCCCTTCCTCCTCCTGTCCCTTCCCGTGTCCATCGTGTGCCCACTGCTCCTCCCCAGCCTCTGCCAGGCTCGGAGCCACCCGGCCCTGCTTCCATCCTTCCCAGCACGTGTCTGAGGCGCCTCTCCCTGCAGGACAAGGCAGAGCTGCGCTCAAGGTAAGCAGAATTTCTAAACTCTGTGCTGTTATCAAGCCCTTTCTTTGCTCCGCATCAGTCAGAGCAGAGAATTCTGCTTTTCCACCCGGGCATGGCCATGTCCTCAAGCTCAGCTGGGCTCTGAGGGGCAGGGAAATTGATTCTTTTCCATGGTGTTTAAATACAACATATGGCAAGTTTGAGTGAGGAGTTAACTGTGGACTTGTGGCATTAACAGTCACAGGAAAATTGATTCTTTTCCTTGCTATTTAATTACACCATATGGTAAGCTTTAGTGAGGAATTAATTGTGGACTTCTGGCATTAATGGACACCGGTGATTGCAATATTCCAGGCTGGTCAATACATCAGAAAGGTGAGGCTCGGCTGCCTTTAGCCAGAGTGCCCTGCAGATCACAGATTTTGCTGTAATTTTCTCTCATATTTTCAAATCCTTTACCACTCTGCCAGGACCAAACCAACGGCTTTTGAGAGAGAGAGAGAAAAAAGAGGATTTTCCCAAGCCTTGAACTTGGCACACTATGGTCCACATAACATTAAAACCAATTAAAAATCCATTTTTTTTTCTTTTGAATTATTTTCCGCATTACAATGGAAGCAGCGAAGCGTAATTTGGGAGAGGGATTGTTTCCGAGCTGCACAGGCTGGTAGTTCATGTTCCTTTCGGAACCAGCTGGGCTGCATTCCAGCTGGCCTGAGGGACCCCCCCACGAGGGTAAGATCCTTGGAACTTAGTGAAAAGCCTGTACCTAGAAAGGAAGCCTAAGGATGGGAATCACTCCAGCTCCTCCTGACTTTCAAGGGCTTTCTGCTCATTTTGAAGAATGTTCCTCTATCAGAATCATCCCTTTTCCCCTCTCAGTCCTCAAAATTTGTCTTGTCCTTATAAAAGTTGTCAAATCTTCTCACCCAATGTGAGGAGGAACTTGTCCCCATGGAGCCCTGGAGCAGCTGCAGGGAGGGTGTGGATCTCCCTCTCTGGACACATCCCGAACCCACCTGGGTGAGTTCCTGTGCCACCCGCTCCAGGTGACCCTGCCTGGGCAGGGCTTGGTCTGGAGGAGCTGGTTGGTCTGGATTAACCAAATTATTCCGTGAATAACCAAGTTATTCCGTGGTTCCGTGATTATCTAATTCATAAACACATCAGGTGACCCCCTTTGTTTTCCAGAAAACCTCTCTGCCTTCACATTTAATAACTTCAGCTTCAAGGCATGGGATATCAAATGAGAGAAAAACGGATTTGATCACATGAGCAGAGGCCTGAGCACTTTGGGAAAAGCAGAACCATTCCATGGGAATGCCAGAGCTGGCATTTTTGTTTGCACAGCTCTGGAGCCACAATCAGCTGCCGGAGGCTCTGCAGCAGCGATTTGGAGCTGTGCTGGCAGCAGGGCAGAGCTGTGACATCACCTGCTTGGCAGCTGGAAACGCTGCCAGCTTGGGTCCATTTTCTGTGTCTGTACCATCACTGCTGCTGCTCGGAGCTGTCTATAGGTGGCAGTGAGCCGTCATTTTTCTTTCAAATTGGGCAGAAGTAAAATACATATCACATTATATCATGGTTTGGGTTGGAAGGGACCTTAAATCCCATCCAGTGCCACCCCTGCCATGGCAGGGACACCTTCCCCCATCCCAGGCTGCTCCAAGCCCCGTCCAGCCTGGCCTTGGGCACTGCCAGGGATGGAGCAGCCACAGCTGCCCTGTTCCATGTGCACAGTGGAGAGCCACGTTTGGTGTTTTGGAGTCGCATACCGGATTGTGCAGCAAGTTTTCCCATTTTTAGCAAAAAAAGCCCCCTAATTCCTATCCATCTTTCTATGAGGGAGTTCTTGTGAGAGAAAATATTTTGAAATTCCACATGGCCACTGCGTGTGTTTTATTTCAGCGAGAATCATAAAACTGGATTTTAGGAAATGGCTGAGCTCCCCTGGAGCAAAACCTGCCCGAGATCAGAGCCTGTGGTCCCCGCTCTGCATCAGCTCCAGACAGCTCCCTGGGTGTGAGGAAATCTGCACCGACAGGAAGCTGGAGGGGCTGAGAATCAGCCACAAGTCATTGTTCAAATTTAAAAAAGAGAGGAGTTTGCTTCTCTCTCCCCCCCGCCCAGGTTTTACAGCGCGGGTGAGAAAGGAAGCAAACCTGCAAATGTTCTGTCCTCTGCCTGAGCTGTGTCCTGGCACAAGCCAGGCCTTGGCAGGGCAGGACAAAAGCAAATCCCCCAGATCCAAGCAGACGCTAAATTTGCCATCGAGACCGAGCAGCAGGGCTTGAATCTTGTTTTCTCCTCCTGCCATAGGATAACCCTGGAAGTTGCCAGGGAACAGAATCCCAGAGCGAGGACAAGAGGCCTTTGTCCATCCACGGGGAGGCACTGGCTCTTTTCCACCCCAAATCAGAACTTCTGATTTACGCTGGGAATATCAGCTGGGGAGATAAAATCCCTGGGAAGTACCTCAGCAAACAGAGCAGAGCCGTGGGGGTTGGGGCTGAGAGCTGAGCCCGCTCTCCCATTTCGGTCCTAGGGAATGTGATTTGCCAAAACTACAGTTCTCCTTCTTTTCTCTGACAGCTAAGGTGCTTTAATTAAATTTCATACAATTTATTTAAAGGAGGTGTTCTCCTCCGTGCTCTGCAGCTTCACTGATTCTCACAGGCAGGAAGCAGAGCAATAACAACTCTGGGAGCCGTGGTGGCTGTGCAGGACATCCTGAAGGATGAGCACAGTGCCAGCCCTCCTCTCTTTGGGCACCTCCCTCTCTCCAGGTGTGGCTCAGGAGGCTTTTTCCTCATTGTTTATTTGTGCAGCTTTAACAGCAAATACACATTTATATCCTGTCAACAGGAACTCCCCTCTTGACTTGGGTCTGCTTTGCCCTTCCACCATCTTCAGGGAGTGTTTGGCCCCAAAGAATTTACAGAGCAAGCTCGGAGGGTACATAAATGTATTTTAAATTAAGGGGAAAGAAAAGAAAAACAAAACAAACCCCCCCCCAGAAGATTTATGTGAACTTGTACACAGGCTGCAATTCAGAGTTTCCATATGTGATTCCTTTCCATGCTGCCCCTTTTCCTTCTCCCTGCTTTTTTATTAAATAAAAACCAAACAGAAACACACAAGCTGTTGTAATTTATGCACAGATTTTAGCCTTGTTCTGCTGCAAACTCCCCGCTGCTCTCTCCTGAGCCCCGGGGAACGCTGCAGGTGTGACTGCAGCCAGTTTGCCTCCACAAGCGAGAAAAGTTTGTTGGTTTGTGCCGTTTTTGGGGAGCAGCTGTGAGCCCTGAGCACAGCGGGGTTGGGGCAGACCGGTTGGGGCAGGCTGGGGATGGGGCAGGTGCCCTGGGAAGGCAGGTGGGGCTTCTTTGGGATTTTAACAGCCTGTCCCCATTGGCTGCCTCCTAACTAGAATTAGGCAGTGAATTTCTGTTAACGACAGAGAAAGGGTTATTTGGGGTTTTTCTCTCCTGCACCTCACAGGAGCCATGGGGAACACCCTGAGCGTGCCAGAGGAAGCTGAGGATGACAACACCTGCACAGTGAAGAGTTACCAGGTGAGCCCCTCCATCTCTTGCCTCCCCTGGCTGCTGCCAGTGCAATTTCCAACTCCCTGATGTCCTCCAAACCCTGTTCTTTGTTATTGCAGCCTCTCTCCGAGTCTCCTGAGAGTGTCAAAAATGGATCTGTGGTGTTTGCTCAGAGCCCTCCCCCGGCAGTGAACGGTGAAGGTAGGGGCTGGGAAGGGGCTGGGTGTGTCCTGGGGGAACAATAAACATCAACGCAGGGCTTTGAATTTGGGGATGAGCCCGTGTTCCAGCTCTTCCTTGTAAGTGTGGTTCTACAGAAGCCGGAAAGCTTAAACACAGCAAAGAGAAGAATAAGGAATTATTGCTGAGAAAAATAATTTTGTTATCACTGTTGAGAGAACCCTCTCAGTCCGTCACAGGCACTTGAAGAAATCTAAATTTAGGTAAAAATAACCAAAGGCCGGCATGGGGATATGCAGATGGTTTTGATAACAGCACAACCCCTGTTCCATGGCCCAAATTTCCCAGTGCCATCCCACTATAAGTCACTTTAAGCAGTTGCCTGCCAGCAAAGCCTCTCTCTGTGTGTTTTTTCTGGTGTAAACCAGCACAGTTCTGAGGAGTAAATAAAAGCCAGATGATTTGCACTGCCTAAAGACCTAGAGATTATATGTACATTTTACTCCTCATATGTAAAATGAAGCATGTGGGACTGTTTTCCTTAAATGGATTACCTAATTAATGTAATTGCCAAATCAGTTTAAGTAGCAAGTTGAAATATTTTAGATGGTTCTGTGTTGATGTTTCTTGTATTTTAACTTTACTCCTGTTTGAAAAGCAGTTAAAATCATTGAGATACAGTTAATTGAAATCTCCATGTTTGTGCAATGTAATCAAGGGCTTGGTGGAATAAAAGTGATAGAAGCCATTACTATGGAAAACATAGTTGGTAGTGTTTCTAATATGAAATACTGCAATAAATAGCATTTTTGGGGCCTAAAGTGAGGATTTCGGGGGAAACCAGAGCTGAAAAAAGGGAACCTTTTTGTACTTTCGGTAATAAAAGCACTTGGTGAGCAACAGGTGAAGGAGGGGAAGGCCAGAACTGGAAGTTTTCTGTCTCTGATTTGCACTACACAGAGCAGAAATGCAGCAGGAGGACAAACCAGGAGCAACTCCGTGTGGGGTTTGGGTGGTAATTCCATGCAGACTGAAACAACGACCTGCTCCTAAAAGGAGTCACAAAGGAGTTAAAAATATTACAGAGGGAGAAAAGTTGAGTGAAGATGCAGCTCCTTCGTGGCAGAGGATAAATCCCATTCAGCAAATCCTGCTAGCAGCCAGAACCCAGCAGAAATCCTGATTGCAGCAGCTCCATGTGCCTGTAAGGCCTGGAATGTGATGTATTTCAGGTGTGTTTTTAGAGAATGATCATTGCTATTGCTGCTGCTGGCTCCTCTCCCCCATTTCCATTCATTCCAGCAAATCTGTAGGTAAATAACAATGCCAGCTAATTTAGTGAAACGAGATGATTCTTGGAGCACAAACTTCATTTGCATGGAATAGGGGAGCAAGATGGCAAAAGGATATTAGTGTGCTCTTTGTTTTTTTTTAAGGAAGGAGGAATGTTTTGGTTGGGATTAGTGTTTGCTGCAGGAATCCATTCAGGGCCGTTGTACCCTGGCCTGGCCTGCACTGCTGCAGCTCCTGGTGCCAAGTGTTGCCTTGTAGCCCTTAATGGTTTCTCCATGGCCATTAAAATCTATTTTCTCCACGATTATCTGAACACCAGGGGAGAAAAAGTGCTGTGTGACTCTAATTCCATGGCTGAGCCCAATATTTGTTTGTGGCTGGCTTGTACTCAAAACAGAGGAATGAGATGAGCTTTAAGGTCCCTTCCGACCCAAACCTTTCCATGATTCTGTGATATTGCATTAACCATTGCTCTTCTCTATACAGTTTTTCTTAAGTCAAGGAAAAAATGTTGGTCTAATCCGCCAAATTCCAGAAAAAATCTCCTTGAGTGTGTTCCTACAGAAGAGGGACTTTGTGTAGCCACAGAATTTCCTTTTTGACACACCCTGATGGAGGGAAGGCGAAAGAGAGGCACATCTTGTGGAGTGACTGTCTTTTGTTAAAGCGTTGAAAGGCGAATGCCTGTGCAGGAGCAGCCTGAGCTGCAGCCTGTAAATTGTGTATTGATTTTCATTTCAGAGCCGCTTTGAATCTCAGTCACAAAGAGCAGCTTTGATCTGCTCGCAGACCTGGCCTAGAATTTGGGGGGTTTTGCTTATCTTTGTGATTCTGCCTCTGGATTGAGGAATAAATCTGGAAAAAATGGCACTGGTGCGTGTGTCTAAAAACAAAAATATCACGCACTTTTCACCCGAATAGTGGGGTTTCAAAGCTTTTCTCCCTCAGTTTGCCGTGCCTGCTCAGTGCAGCCCAGCCCAGCCGTGTCCCACGGGTGGTGGGATCTGCTCTGCCTCTGTCTGAGCAGACTTTCCTTGGAGCAGCTGGAGCTGTCCTGACACAACACACACACGCAGCAGAGCCCACGGCAGTGACATTTTCCAGGGCTTCCAGTCCTTCCATGATAGTCAGAGATAAAAGGAGCTCCATAGGTTCATGAGCTGCTGCTTGCTTAGCTGGTTTGCTTAATGCTGAGCTTACACCCCTATTTTGACGCTGAAGGCAGTTGTCTTGTGGTTCATTTGTTATCTGTTACATAAAGCAGAAGTTCAGCACCTATTACTATTATTTTCCAGTGGATATTGTTTCTCCTTTCTTTAGCTGAGGAAGGGTTTCTGGTTTTTGCTTCCTTCCCAAGTTTCCAGCTATAATTAGAAGTTCTCTTTCAAACATTACTACAGGAGGCTCAGGAAACTACAGCTGATCCTTAGTGGCCCCAGCCGAGTATCTAAATAGGTGCTGGAGGAGCTGCTAATTTGTACTTTTGCTTTGCCTGTCGGGGCATTGAAATTGAAATAGGTGCGTGTGAAATATCACAGGAAGGTGTCGCTGGCCAAGGAGTTTTGCCAGTGGAGCTGTTTCCTTACAGGAGCAGCAGCAGAGAGAATCCAGAGAAAGAAACTGGAAATCTCTTTGCCTGGCCAGAACAGGTGGTACTGGGGAGCTCTGGCCACCGTGCCCAAAAGTTGGGGAAATTTTGCTGCGAAAAGCTGAGGGGTAGCTTTGAAAGCTGGGATCTAAAATGGTTCTGTTCCCCTAACCTTAAAGAATTTAACCAGTGAAGCCGAGCACTGGCGGTCTGTGCTGCGTGCAAGACGTGTTTCAGTCAGGGTTTTTTAGTATCTTGGGTTTCCTTTCTCTTAAAAGAAAATGCGAAAGGCATAATATTGACTAGACTATTACAATTATAATTTGAAATAATTTCAATTTTGCATTGAAACTGACAATTTTCCCGTTCTAATTCAGCAAGTTGGTTTGAGCCTGTCAGTTTTTCACAGTTATAATTAAATAGATCTAAATTCATCCTTGAAATGTGGCAATGATTGACAGGGAAATGAGATCCATATTCCATTCCAAGTAGGGAAGAGAAGCTGAAGCTCAGGGGGAGCTGTAAGGTTTACCTCTCAACAAGACCCTTTTTTATTGGGGTTTCACACCACATCATCTGTGATTCTGCCTCCCAGCCTCAAAACAGATCCAAGCAAGATTATTTTTCTTTTGTCTCGTTTCTTTTGTCTTGTGTAAAGCAGGAGCTGCCTCTTCCTGCCTGTGAATCCTGTACTGGGGATTTTCACCTCAGCTGTGTTATCAAAGCACCACTGTTTTATAAAATCGTAAAATACACTTTTAAAATGAAAGATTTTTTTCGCACCTGAGGTGTGATGGCCGCGTGCGTGCGCGTGGAACGATTTGTGGGAATTTTGGGGGGGAATGTGATTCTGAGCCACAGTTTGTAGGTAAAGAGAGTCAGAAATGTAAGGATAAGAAACCTGGCTCGGATATGATTTATAAGTATTCAAATCAGGCTTAAAATAACCTGCGGGCAAAGGAGAAGCGCAGGGAGGAGCTGCACTGTGGAGAGCAGGCAGCAAGGCAAGGACAAATGAATGAAATCAGTTCTGGCTGCCCAGCCCTGCTGGGAGTCTGGCAGGCCAGGAAATGGGATCAGTCCTGGTGGTCTCCATCCTTTTTGTTTCTTTAGCTTTGACAGAGGAGAGGGTGATATATTGATATGTAACTGTCTTGAGTTTTACCGGAGGTTTTTTTTGCGTATCACCGATTTTAATTTGCTGTCCGCTGGGCTAAGGGGTGACAAACGGGGCTGGGGTCTGGCTTTGGCAGCTGAGGGGGGGTTTGCAGAGGGTAAAATTGGTGCTGATCCAGAGAGGGGTGGCAGGGAAGCAAAAAGCAGCCCTGGGGGGGACGAGCAGGGGTCCCGGGCGAGCTGCCCTCCGCGTGCCCCTCCGCGGCTCAGAACCGGCTCGTCGCGGTTCGCGGTGCCCGGGCGCCGAGGGATAACTCCCGTTTATCCCTCTGTTCCAGCGGATGCCAAGGCGGCTGCTGGACGGGATAATGCGGCCGTTTCTTCGGCGGAGACAACGGAGCAGAGCCCCGCTGCCCGGGCGGGCGGGCAGAGCGGCGGGAGCGCTGCCAGGAGGGCTCTGCCAGCTGCCAGGCCCCGCTCCGCGCTCGCCTTTCCCTGGGCTGTGCCAGGGCGTTCTGAGGAGCCGGCGGCGGCCCCGGCCCCCGGAGAGAACGGCCTCGATGCCGCCGGGCTGAACAAAGCCGCGAGTGAGGGCGCGCGGGGGCCCGGGGCGGCTGCGGCCCACGAGGGAACCCGTAAAAACCTGGGCCAGGCCCCGCTCCAGGACACCCAGCCCGCGGGGACACCTGAGGGACAGGATGTGGCCGCCCCAAAGCCCAAACAAGTGACCCTCTTCGACAGGATCTTCAGGCCGGAGAAGGGCAAGGACAGGACACGAGGTGACCCTCAGGAGGGAGGGCAGGGCTCGGACGTTCCCGACGGGAGCATCGCGGCCGGCGCGCCCAACGGGGTCCCGCTGGGCAAGGCAAGTGCTTCCATGAAATATCCACTCATTAATTTCATTTGCACTAACGAAACCTCGTGGGTGGGGGTGATAACAGAGTGGGATAACTCCGTGTGGAGGTGGCTGTGGGCATGAATCGGTGTTGCCCTTGAAATGACCACGTTTGGGGTGGCTGGGCAGAGGCTGGGAGAAGAACCTGTGGCCGGGGGGTGAAGCTCTGCCTCATGACTAAATCCTGGCACTGAGCTCCAGTTTAATTTAATTTATAGTTCCCTGAAAGGTTTGGGCAAGGCAGCTCCAATTGCCAGGAGGAACAGCTGCCAGATGCAAATGAAAGCAAAAGCACCTGAAGCTAAAATTGTTTCTTGTTTCAATTTCTCAAGGCCTTAGGACCTTGGAGTTTGACGCTGGATGGTTTTAGAAAAGTTTTCGGCGTGTTTTGTGCCGTTTTTAAAACAGTCCCACTTCTTGAGCAATAGCTGCTGGTTGCATACCCTACGTACCAAAATAAGGAATATTGTGCAGCGACAATTTTTGTACCCCAGCTTATTTTGATGTTTTAGTCAAGGAAATGTGGTTCATTAGAAATGATTTTACAGGGTGAGAAGGGGATATAAGAAACTATGGATCTTAAGTGAAGAGCGCTCTGGTCAAAGGAGCTGATTTAGATTTTGCACTTCCTGCCAAGCCTGATGTCAGCAAAGGTATTATAAAATTAATTTTCAGGTCATTGACTACAGAAAAAACCCATCCCCTGGATGGGAATAATGGTGTAACTGAGCTCTTCTGGAATACAGGAACTGGTGATCCAGTTCAAACCCTGTCCAATGTCAGGAACAGGAGGGAAAACCTGTGTGTAAATACCATTTAAATAACAACTGCTTGTATTGGCCAATTCAGGCTTACAAATAAGATTGTGATCTCTGATGCTTTGGGTAGTGTTGAAACTTAACTCATGAGATACTCGCTGCTTACTCAGCCAGTGTTGCAGGTTGTCCCCAAAAGTCTTTGATTTTGAATCTACTTTGTCTTCTCTATCCTAGACCTCCTCAAATTTGAGGATCACGTTTCTTGTATAGATTTACACATTGTAGTATTTTTCTGAGGGCTCATTTTTAAGAAAAATCAGTCGAGTTTTCCACCCCTGCCCTTCAGGAGTGCTCCCATCACTGGTGTTTCAGACAGCTCTGGATGCACATTAGAGAATCCACACAGGCATTCACCACCTAGGCAGGACAGGGTGGATAACTTGGAATGAATCCTCTGTTCAGGGCACACTGGCACTTCTGTCTGCAGCCTCTTAGAATGAAGCTTTTCAGCACCCCGAATTCCTGCAGATATTTCTGACTCTCACACACAAGTCTTCCCCGTGGCTTGCAGGAACTGCCTCTTTTCCCACCAAATGCCAAATTCTCATTTCCTATTTTGCTGCCACTGCACTGCTTTCACTTTACAGAGTGGGGGAGGTCACAGCTGGTGCTGCTGAAGGAATGGTGTGAAAGTCTAAGGAAAGAACAATTTGGAGCAATTTTAACTAAAATTCAGAGTTAAGCATTGCTGGGAGCAACCAGTCCTGTTGAAAAATCGGGGCAGTGCTGTACGAGCAGGATCAGGGACAGAAGAGAACCTAAATCATTCTCCCAGCTCAAACAGCTCCTGGAAGCACAAATCCAGATCAAGCTTTGTTACATCGATAACACCTGGATTTCTTACTAATTCCTACAGATTTGGAGTTCTGCTCCAGCCCCCTTGTACCCATCCCCATCCTGGAGGTCCCTGCTGGGAACAGCCTGGGAATCCCAGGCGCTGCTGAGCTGTGGGTGGTGTTTGGTCTGTCTGGGAGTGCCTGCAGGATCCCAGCAGCTTTCGGAACCTGCCTGAGGACAGGTCTGGTTATCAAAAATGCCCCCACATCTCTTAGGTGCGTTTTGGGGACTCACAAAATCGGGGTTCGGGTCCCTGGGTGTAAATAAATGGCAGAATTGTATCACAGGGGAGAGGAATTTTAACCTTGTCCTTGAATTTCTGGGCTACAGTTTTGTCTTTGATTCTCCAGATATGAAAAGGAAGATATGGTGGGGGCAGAGAGGAGTTAAGCACCTTTTCTGGGGAAAATATATCAGCTAAACACTCCAGCGCGTTGCCAAATTTAACTCAATCCCTGAAACAAAGGCTGTGGCTCTGCCTTGCAGCACAGTTGCCTTCTGTTCCCTCTGAAGTTCCAATTCTCCCGTAGGATGGGAGAATGACCAAGCCTAATTTAATTACTGTTACTGTAGTAACTACAAACTGTTACCAAATAATCATGCTAAAAATCAAGATATTGCTGCCAACAGCTCCTTTTTTTCTCTCCCTCTCTCTCTCTTTTTTTTTTTTTTCCTTTGTGGATTATGACTTGTAGTATCTGTAAATGCTAAAAGCAAAGCAAAGTTTCCCTGCGCTGGGTGCCAAGACAAAACAAACAGCGTTGCTGGTGAGTAAGAGAGAGGCTCCACAGTTGTAGCTTAAGAGCTGCACAAACATTCTGTGTTTGCTGAGCCACTCTTTATTTTTGTGGTCTACAAAACTACATTCAGAGCGCAGCATAATTAAAACAAGGGCAGAATTCATGAATTCATGAAGCATTTACTATGTAAGCCAAAGAAAAGATAAATTATATGCCTGAAATGTTTCACTGAGGCATGATTCATGCAAACAAAAGTGCTGGCAGGAATACATTCTTTTGATATGTTTAGGGTGTTTTTTTTTTCCTGATGACTGAACTGAAAGGACAGTATATTTAAGGTGTTTATTGCCCCCAAATTTAGCTTCTCAAAGACATAAATTGAACATTTACATAGCATCTATTAACTTCTAATACTGCCCTTTTGTTATTCCTGGGGTTTCTTTCATTATTTGCCCCCGGGGCTTTGAGCAGGGAGCTGCCACAGAGGCTTTTGTGGTGATTTTGTGGCTCTGGAAACGTGATCCTGTAGGGCTGCGCGTTATCGGTGCCTGATTTCTGTGCTGATGGCCCGAGCCTGTGCTCCTCCTGCAGGAATATTCCCATGGGAGCACAGGATGGGTGGCAGCCCCTATCCCAGCCCAGATTTGAGTGTGTCTCTGCAGCCAAGGGCAGCCTTGGCTTGGGAATCCCAGAGAGGGACCCTCGAGCAGTGCAGGATCATTATATGGGGCACATCTGAGCCTGAGGTTGGAGTTCAGGGATTTGGGGATGGCCCCAGTTGCCAGGATCTGCAGTGGCTTTCTCTTCAGCGTGGCTTTGGCAGGGACGTGGCCTGGACCAGCCGGTGCTGCCAACAGCTGTGTGCAGCAAAGATCCTCCCTCCTGAAATGCATCCCAAAGCCAGGGCTTGGCCTTGTCTACAACTAAAAAAAAATTATTACATCTGTTTATTTTGCTTGGTAGCCTCCAGCACCTGGGCTGTGAGCTGGTTTTGTTCAGCAGCGTTCCTGCCCCCTCCTTCTCCTCGTGCCTCAGTTGTCCCTTTCGCACCTGGAACGGGGCCAGCATTTTTCATGGGAGCAGAGCTCTGTGGAAGCCACCCCTGGGCTGGCGTGGCCACGCGTGTCCTGCATGGGACAGATTGTTCCTGGGGCTGGCAGCTGCACAGAGTGGGGTCAGACCCTTCTCAATGGCCCGTTGAGCGTTCCAGCGGTGCTGTGCTGCTTCCTGGGCCAGCTTGGAAATCTTGCTGGGTGGGGAATCACACAGAAGTCCCTTCTGGCATTTCAGTGGATACTTTAACTGCCTGTGTTCTGTTGGCACTGCCCGCTGCACACCCAGCTGATCCCTCTGAAGTTTTAAATCATTTAAAGTCAATTCCTTCCGCTGGTGACATGAAGAAATCCATATTATACAATTATTGTGGTATTTTAATCACCCAGCACAGGGAAAGGTTCTTTAGAACACTTTTATTCTAATTTTTCCCACTAAAAAAGCACTGAACTCTAATGGACTGCTTGGGAAAAACCTCTTTGATGTCACTTAGACACTCTTTGATGTCACTCTCTCCTGCACAACACTTGTGTTGAGTTTTCCTGTGCAGGCTCAAGGCCAAGGTGGCCGGAGTGGCAGGTAAATTCAGTGTGAGAGGTGCCAAAGTCTCCAAAACTGGTTCAAGAAGTGGTTTTTTAGAACCAGACCCTTGTTCAGGTGTCTAAACTGAAAACAAGTACCTTAATATGACATACTTGTGAGTGCTTGAGCACTGGAAAACTCTCTTTGGGCTCTGGGAACTGTAATTCCATGAAGAGAAAAGGCTGCTCCATCCGGCTAAGGGGAATTACTTTGAAGTGTTGACTTTTCCCTTCTCTTAATGTGTCATGTTTGAGTTCGATAGATAAAAATGATTCCCAGCGTGGCAAGATAGGGAATCAGAAGTATCAGAAGTGATCTTTGTCTGGTGCACTCAGACACAGAGCTCTCAGAGGCCAAAACCTCAGCATTTGCTCCCGTTTTTCAAGAGTCCAGCCTTGAAAAGAGAAAAGCGGAGCTTGGGGCTCGCCCCGTGTTTGTTGTAGCAGAGAACAATGTTCCCCCAGGCAGCAGCAAGTGCTGGATCTCTGAGGAAAGAGGGGAAGGAGAGGCACAAATGCTGGATTGTTCTGGAGCCGTGGGCTGGACAGGAATGGTTGGAATTGCTGTTGTGACTCCGAGCAAGTCACAAAAGTCACTTTTGCATTCCACTGGAAATCAGGCAAGCTGGCACTGAGCAATCTCTGCCCCCTTTTTTTTAGGAAATAGATGAGTGCACCCAAAAGGACCTTGGGCAGGACTCTGCAGGTGAACAGGGCCTGGCTGCTGCAGCACCTGGGAGGGCACAGGTAGAGCAGGACAGTCCCCAGGCAGCTGCAGGACAGGGCTCAGTCATGAGCTTCCTCAAAACGCTGGTAAGTTCTGCCTTTCCTTTGCATCTCTTTGTTTAATTGCTTCCAAAAATCCCCTGTGGGATTGAATAAACTGTATAAATAATGTAAAAATGTATAAAAGAAATGTAAAATGTTCTCTGTCCTGGGCGCTGGAGGGATGAGGTGAGAGGTTGTGGAACAGTGAAATGATCGAGTGAGTGCCACCTGCTCTGCAAACTTCCATTTCTGCACAGGTACTCGCAGATCTTTAATTGTCTCAAGGATGTTCTGCTTCATATTCATTTCGTACCACCTCTGAAAGTTCATTTTTATTAATTGATTATAAGCTGGAATAGTAAATATTCGATCCAGGCATTTCTCGTTTTAGGCATTACGTTGTTCTCAAGAAATATTTGCATTATAAATTTTCCCACTTGAGGGAAGCAATATTTGTATTTTTGCTTTGTGCAAATAAGAGCTGCTGATTTCAAACTTAGCTTTTCGATCCTTTGAAAGGCTGAGTTCCGAGACTGTTTTTTCTCAAACTCTTTTAAGGTCTCCCCAAGCAAAGCTGAAGCCAAAAGTGATTCTGAAGACAAGGTAGGCAATTCCTTTTTCACTGCTCAGGAGGTGTTTTTCACACGGGGATTTCCTCTTCGTTTTGTTGGGTTTTTTTCCCTGACTGATGTCATCATTTGAAGTAATTTAAAATATTTTTCCCCCGGATAAATTGGAAAGGAAGATGAGACTAAACAGTGCAATTCTTTGTATCATCTGTTACAGTCAAAATTTGTTGTGTTTTCTTCAGGCTTGGTGATGATCGGGGACACTTTTGGTTATTGCTCTGACTTATCCTGACCTAAAACTTCAGATCACTGCAGTGAAAACTTTGAGTCCACAAAAAAAATCTGTTTGCTCATAGAACAGTTTTCCTTTTGCCATGAAAAAACTTAATTACGAAACCAAGAATAGAACCCTGAAAATGGAAGTGTTTTTTCCCTGCAGATATTAGCCCAAATCACAACATTTTGGGGTTTTCTCCTACTTTTTTTTTTTTTATTCCTTTGTCCTATTCAATGGTCAGTCTGTAGAAAGCTTGGTGAGGCCGTGGGGGATTTTAGCTCAGTAATTCGGAATACCCTGAAAATCATCAAACAGGGTGAAGGTTTTCCAAGCTGTGCAGAAAATGCAGTTATCAAAGTGCCCTGGCTCGGTGAGACCTGCAGCTCTTCCCAGAGCTGGTGAACAATCCGGTTTGGACGGAAACAATCCCCTTTCCATCCCTGACTCTGTCACCTGCCCCCGTGCCAGGTGACTGCTGCTGTGCTGTAATTCGGGCACAGATATTCTGGGTGGGTTTGGTTTGCAGTCACACCTGGCAGGGTAAACAAATCCGGGTGACTTGCAGGATGTGCAAACTCCTTACACGGAGATTAAGTGGGAGTTCTGTTTGCCTGGGAATTCCTTTATCTTCACAATCTTCCTGGAGATGGCATTTGTACTTTATTAAAGGGGAAGCATGTTTAAGAGGTTAATTTATCAGCTTCCAGGTAGAAAAGCTGCAGATTTTTGGCTGATAGGAAATAACGGTCTTTTTTTTCCCCAAAAAAACCAACTTGTGTATTAAAGGTAAAGCTTTGCTGAGTGAAGTTTTCTCGAGTGCCATGGGGCTCTTGGGTGGCTGCTGTGCCTTCAAATCCCAGAATCATGGAATATCGTGAGCCAGAAGGGATCCAAAGCATCATCCAACCCCTGGCCCTGCACAGAGCCCCCACCAATCCCGCTCTGAGCATCCCTGGGAGCGGCGTCCAAGCGCTCCTGGAGCTCTGCGAGGTTTGGGGCACTGAACAATCCCCGGGGAGCCTGGGCAGTGCCCAGCACCCTCTGCGGGGGAGGAACCTTCTCTTTCTGTAGGATCAGGCTCTTATCAGCGCTGGCTCCGGCTCTAATCAGCTGCTGGGCCACGTGCGCTGCCAGCAGGCGGGCACGCCCTTGGTGACTGTCCCTTCCTCTGTGCCCACACCGGGTTGTGAGCCGGTCACTGAGCCGGTCACACCTCCCCGGGCAGCTCCTACAAGCCAAAAGGGTGTTTGGACAAGATCCGCCCCAAATCCCCGACCTGACCCCCCTGTGGCACGCCCTGAGCTGGTCCCGTGTCACTCTGCCTTCGGGAATTACAGGAATTTTGCAGGGAAAGGGTCAATTTTGCTGTGACAAGTAGTAAGAAATAATCCTACATCCTCCTTCGTGCCAGGTAACCAAAGGCATCGTACTGCTTTAAATCCTGAGACCATGAACTGTTAATTAATTTCATGGACATTAATGCAAACTTGAAATATTTTAGGTAGTGTATAGCATGAATATTCACACTGCCCTCTTCCTAAATAATGCATTATATAAAATATTTTAAAGTCCCCATGATGCTGCAATAAAAAGACAGAAGGTTCCTCCAGAGATTTATATATTTGCCTATTTTAAAGATATAAATCCTAAATTGCTTCTTCATGAATTGAAAGTACAGAAGTTTGTGTCATTTAGGTTTCAGTTTAGTGGAGATTTGAGAGGGAAAGTTGTGGTTTAATTTGGAATCAGGTGGACCACCTTGGCTTTTGTTTCGCTGCTCATGTGAAAGAAACTCTGAGGAGAGCTGAGTAATCACTCAGGGAAAAAAACCCCATGATCTGTCCAGGGCTAAGAGGGAATATTTGCCTTTAATCCCACGTGTGCGAGTGATGGAATAGTGTCTTTGAATGAAGCAAATATCTGCAATAAATCCTCCCCTCCCCCTGCTGTTGTGCACAAGGGCTCCAAGGCGGAGAAGGGCCATGGGGGGCAGCCTGCCCCGAAGGCAGCGGCAGAATCCCCCTCCAAAGGAGCCAAGAAAAAGAAGGCAGAGAGCCCCAAGCTGGGGCACAGCACCTTTAGCAAACTCTTTAGGCACAAGGTCGGTATGAAGCTCCAGGAGGAGCAGAACCCTGAGAAATCACAGAGGGCTCCTGGCAGAGAGAGAAAGAGAGAGGAGTCCTTTCCCGACACCTGGCCAGATGTGCAGGGCTCTGGAAATCCCTGTGGCAGCATTTCTGTGCCAGTGGGGATGGAAACCATCCTCACCTGCAGAGTTCCTCTCGTTGGGCCCTCTGTGAGCTCGGGGTTCTGGAGCAATTCCTGTGAGGATTCCTGCCCGGTTACTAACACAGACTAAACCCCCGGCCTCTGGAGCAGAATGAAACCAGAGGTGCTGACAAACGATGAATTGTGCAGAGGTGAACAGAGCCTGCAGTGCCAGAGAGGTTTGAGCTCAGCCCAGCTGCACTTCAGGTTTTATGTCATTAATGTGCACCGTCCCTTGGCTGGAACTGGCATTTTGGGGCCTCTGATACGGCACAGAGGAGGTTGGAACATGGAATTTCCTGCAGAAATAGGGATTTCTTGCTGAGAGCAGGAAAAGTGATTGATTATAATCTTAGTTTAGTTCGGAGGGGGAATAAAATGTGGTTTTGATGGGTACTTTAAAGTGCTTAAAATGCACAGTGAAGCAAATGGCTGTTTCAGAGCTCGTGAGCTTTCATATTAAAACCCAAAAATCACTGAAAACTTTTGGTCTCAGGCTCTATATTTGGGGATTTCTGCACTCTCTGAAGATAAGGCATGGCAGGGAAGCAGAGAACTGCAGCTGTTTAGCCCAGAGAATGCAGAAGGAGAGACCCTTCCAGTGGGGGAGGAACACAATTAATATTTAATGCTCCCTCCAGACACCCACGTGGAATTTCTGGTGAGTAGGGGGCTTTATGATCTAGGGCACAAGCCATTCTTTAATACATTTTAAAAGCAAAAATGTTCTTTCCACTGTCTCATTTTTGAGAAAAAAAAATGTAATCTGCATGTTACTGAAGGAATAATAATATTCCAGATGGATTAAAGCGTGCAGTTCTTGCCAAAAGCTTAAATTTGAGATCTCGGCTTCATTTTTTAATAAAATTAAAATATTAATTACTTGTTCATAATGAGTTCAGGCTTCCTGGTAAAAGCCGAACCTGGCTGGCATTTTTTTAACACTCAATTCCAACAATTAATCTTGCAATAAGTTGTAGTGAGAAAATTCCCTGGAATATTTAATGGCAATTTAAAGAGCTTTTTGTCTGGAATGACAACAGTTATCTTGAAGGAATTTAAGGGCAGGCAGTTTTCACCCCAGTAAAATCTTTCTTATAAAACATCACTTTAAAATAGCTTTTTCTTGTTTCTGCATTTATTTTCACAGTTTTCTTTCCACATACAAAATACAGAAGCAGGAACTGAGATATCATTTCTGACCTATTAGGAATCAAGGAGATGGATTAAAATGGTGCCAACAATTTGCTTGTGAGGCTGATTAAAAGTGGGAATTCAACTCAGAGCAGGGATGTGTCAGGCAGGCCCTTGGGTTACCACTTCTAGTAAAAAAACATTAAAAATATAAATTGTATCTTTAAATTTGCAATGCTTTCCATGATGTGTGAATTGGATGAATAGATAACCAATTCCTTTATTTGAAATTAACATTTTAATGTATATATTTGTGTTTGAGCACTTCACTGTCTCCTCTGACAGTGCTTTCTCTGCAAGTCACCCAAAATACACTTCTCTACCAAAATCCAGCTTAGATTGGCTGTGAGTTAACAGAAATATTGTTTTTCAGGCTCCTGTGGTACAAAATACTAACTTTAAAGCAGCTTGCCATGCTCTTCCCATCCATGTGTACTCGCCTTGCATTACATCCTAATTCTGCAGTGTAACTGTGTGGATTTTTGGAGTTTTTCCTTGGAAGAGGATGGTTAATCCCTCCCTTCCAGCACTAACGCTGAAATCCGCCCGTGGCATCCTCACCCTCGTTCTCACCTCCCGTTCTGGATGTTGCTTGTCAGAGCTGACCACAAAAAATAACTCCCCTGCAAAATGCCTCCCCTGTCCTGCCAGGAGCCTCCCAAGGTCTGTGGCAGGCTGCTGACACCTGGCTCAGGCTGTGGCTGGATGGTTCTTTTCGTACAGCTCAGGTAATTCCTCAGTGCGAGCTCTGCTGGGCGAGGGGTAAGAGGTGCTGGAGCACATCCCTGGCCAAGGAGGAATTTAACTGGATCCTCCTGGGTTTGTGTCTTTTGCTGGAATCAGGAGCCCCATTACCGAGAACGATGTTTTTACAAAAGGAAATCCCACCTCGTGCCCAAAAATACCAGAGGATGGGTTAAACCAACCTCCAGCACCTGCAGAGCTGCTCTTTGCAGAGCTGCAGCTCCTGCCCTGAGTTACAGCGCCAGGGCTGTCCCGTGCCCTGGGTTTCCAGGTTTGCATGTGCTGCCTCTGTTTTGTATCCCAGCAATCACAGCCTCCTGCTGGAAGGTGATGTCGGTGTGAGATTCCCGTGGAAAACACCCAGCTCTGGTGTGTCCGTGAGCACTGGAAGCTGCACACGTGGACCCAGAGCAGAAAAATCTGTTTATACCTTAAAATCCTATATAATGATTTACCTGAGCTGAATGGGAATAGATGGAATATGGGAATGCATATATAAATACAGATCTTTTTAAAGAACAAGGTGAGGGCTGCAAGCACAAAGAATGCAGCACCAGGCTGGTGCAGGTCCAAGGATGGGACCTGGCGTTCCCTCCAGCAGCCTGCCCTCTTGCAGGGATCAGTTTCCATGGCTGCAGGAGCCAGGACTTGCACACATATTCACTAAAAATACAATAATCGGTGACACAGACAATTCCTGGCCTGTGTAACCGCGAGTGCTGCCGCTGCCTCAGACAGACTCATCTTTGTGTTTTGTTTCCCTCCAGGCTGCAAAAGAAACCCCACAGACAACCAACACCAAAGTGAGTAGGAAGGTTTGAATCATCTGTAACTCAGGAAAAGGGGAATTCTTGCTGGCATGTTCGGTCTCTGAGTGTTTTAATTTCTTTATCTGTGTTCCGAGGGGTGGGCTTGCTGGGCCTTCTGCTTCCCTGTTCAAGGTGTCCCTGCCCCTGGGAGGGCAGGGATGCAGCTGAGCGGGGAGGGGTGGTGCTCACCTGCACCAGGTGATGCCTGAACATGCTGGACTCGTTCTCCATAATATCCGTGTCCTTCTTTCCCGCAGAGCCCTGAGCAGGCTCCTGTCAGCTGTGTAAAACCAGACAGAAATGTCCCTCCCTCCCAAGAGCCGCCGGCGAAGCAGAACCCGAAAGCGCCGGAGGCCGCGGCCCCTCCGCAGGGAGTGACCAGCGAAGCCCCCCGGGAGGGCACCAAGGACAAGGGCTCGGCCACTCCTCTGCCCCTGAGCAAGCTCTTCTGGAAAAAGGTACTGGATTTGGGAGCTGGGCAGCTCCCTCCATGCCTTGGAGTTGATTCCAAGCCCAGCCCAGCAAAGCAGCAAAACCCATCGAGGGCAGAGCAGCTCCCATGTGCTAAACACGAGGGGCATGAATTTTATCTGTGGGATTTTTTTTGTTTGTGTGGAATCAGGAATGTTGTTCTCTCTCAGTTCAATGCTCTGGTTAAATATCCCCCAGAGACCATGGCGTTCTTTACCAAAATTTAGCATTAACAGAGATAAAGCTCTACAACCCTGTTTCGTTTCTTTGCTTTAAATGCCTGAAGAGCTGGGATTGGGTCTATCCCTACTCAACAGAAAATGTTCTGTGACACAGCAGATCAGGCTTTAAGTTTGGAGTCTCAGTTGCTTGGGAAGACACATTATTCCTCAGGTTAAATAATGATTTTAACTTAATGTAGGACTAACTCTGAAAACACAGGTCCTGTTTCCACGATCCTTATGGTTTGTAAGCTGAAGTTTATTCATTTCATTTCATAGAAGGGCTGTATTAAATTTTACTGAGTCACTGTATGTTGAATAACTGCTTTTCTGGGCTTCTGCTCAAGCTCAAATCCCAGAAAGCTGCTGCTTCCAAACACCCAGATGCTCCTGAGTGGCTGCTGGCCCTTCTTTAGCTGTGTTTTCCTACTGGAGATACAGTTTGGATATTTTGTTTATGTTTAAAAAAATGAAGGTGTTTAGCTATTTATGAGTAAATATGCTTAAAAATAATCAAAGCTTCAAACGTTTGCCACTCGGGACTGAGTTTCTGGGGGAGCTGAGTGAATCAGGTGCTTGGAATGAGAGGAAAGTTGGGAAGGAGAGGGAGAAGGAGGTTTATTCTGTAGTTGTTATTGCTACAGGAGGTTTCTGCAAAACCTCCTCCTCTGGCAGTCTGGCTTATTGGAAAACAGAGCTGGGAAGCAGGATGTGTGCTGAACATCAGGATGAAGTAAGGGAAAGAAGAGGCCTTCTGGCAGGCTGTTGTGTGCAGTGTCAGTGTAAAACAGAGCAGTAAATCTGGTCTGAATTCAGTAATTTCATAATGGAGGAATGAGGTCTTTCAAAAAAAACCCAAAAAACGTGGAAGAAGGGAGAATTTTCTTGCAGAAAAACAGCGAGAATCACTCCTGTGGGGGAGGAATCAGTGGTGATGGTTGGTTTAAAATATTCATCTGATAAGCTTTTGGTAAGATTTCAAAATAGGATTTTGAAATATTGACCCAAATTAATTATAGCCGGTTTTATTACTGTGTAATGCAGGTTCTGCCCACACCAGCTCCCCAAATCTCATATTAGAGCTAAAACAGGGTTTGATACCTACCCTGAGCACCTTTAACCCTGTAAAAATCTTCAGTTTTGAGATCTCAAACACCTCCGGGTGGGTGCAAACCTTGTACCAAAATTGCCTTTCACTCGTGTTAGTTGATAATGCTGGGTTCAGTTTCTCCTGCACCACCCTCAGCTCTTTATGTCAGGGGATAGAAAGTTTTGGAGGGAATTCTCCACCACTCCAAGCAGATTTTGTTGCTGCCAAAAACATGAAGGGCTGGTTAAAGCATTTACACAAATGCACTGAACTACAAGAGTCTGGGAAACCTGAGCTTTGTCAAACGAGCTCCTTTCTGCTTACTTAGAACTTCTTGGGTCTGAGGTCCTGCAACTTTTCTGGAGGGAATTTCTGCAGTAGAGAACGGAATTTGGTCCTAAGAATTTTTAAAAAAACCCTCTGCCTGTTTGAGCATTGAATCCTTTACCTGTAAAAGGCTGATGTCACTTTAGTGAGTTTTCTTGGCAGAGAATAATATATTTCCTTTGGTGAGAGACCCTGGTGACCCAGCCAGCTTAAAACTAAATAAAATGAGGAGAGATGTACAAAAACCAAAAAGACCACAGGTTGGCCTCAAACTCAGCTTGGTTTGAAGATTCTGTGGGGCTTTTCTGCAGCGACTTTCTCTTTTTCTGGCACATTTAATGCACTGTCCTTTGCTAGGACAGAGAATCCAACCTCAAATAGGTGGAGACTTCAGAGTCAGGAGTAGCTTTGCTTTTGAGCTAACAAACAGCAACCACAACACTCAACAGAACCAGGATTCAGCTCCAGCTTCTCTTTCCAGGCAGTCTCTTAAATATCCATCTTCTGATGAGCTTTCACTTCAAAGTGCAGCTAATGAAGTGCCTGTCAACACGTGGCAGTTAATGCTGCTGCTCTGACTGCAGATGAATAAATATGGAAAGGGAAAATGAAAAATTCCTTATTCAGCTTCTCAGCTGGGAGCCACTTTGTATTTGCCCCATTTCCTGATCAGTCTTCACAGGAATTTTCAGAACTGTTACTCAAATATTTGCTGTGCCAGCATTTTTCTCTTTTTTCATGAAGGAATACTAATAGGGAATTACAGTGGGCAATTTCCAATATTTGTGTTGGAAACCTGCTTTCAAGGGCTCGTGGATATCTGATCAGGGCAGAGAAACATGATGCTCCACGTTTATCTGATCAAAGCAGGCCAGGCCAGGGTGGAAGGTGATCAAGGCACCATTATTTAGACTGCTCTGGGAACTGTCTTTAAAAGCAGATGTGTTTTCTTAAAAAACTTGAATTTTAAGCAACTCTGCTCATGCAACTGCAGGAAAATCATGCTCTTTTTACTGGTAGGGCAAACAGCAAATTGGTTAATTACTGGGTGAAGCAGAATGTGGAATCACAGAAGGGTTTGGGTTGGAGGGACCTTAAACATCCAGTGCCACCCCTGCCATGGCAGGGACACCTCCCACTGTCCCAGGCTGCTCCAAGCCCCGGCCAGCCTGGCCTTGGGCACTGCCAGGGATCCAGGGGCAGCCACAGCTGCTCTGGGCACCCTGTGCCAGGGCCTGCCCACCCTCACAGGGAGGAATTTCTTCTGCATATCCAACCTAAATTTCCCTTCTTTCAGTGTGAAACCATTCCCCAGAAGAATTTCCTGAAGAAATGTGCAAACCCCCCTGATACTTTAAACAACCCAACCTCTGAATAGCTGACTGACCCTTATTTAACTGGACAGGGTTTTTGGAGGTTGGCATTTGTTCCCAGGGTACATTTGTTGGTTGTGCCACCAACTCCAGCGCAGAGCCAGAGCTTCAGAGACAAAACTCCTTCGGGATGCAGCAACGTGATCCCAACCTGCCCCTCAGAGTGATGAGCCCCCAGGAGCTGAGCTCTGCTTTCCTGAGCCGCTGTTTCCAGTCCTGCACTGAATCCTTTCCTTCCAGCAAATAGATGGGGAACTGATGACATGGATGTGTGAACAGGCAGAGATCCAGAGTAAAGTTATTACAGATTGATTATCTCGGATCTGTTCATAAATATAAATTAAATCTACAATTCCACGGGGAAGTGGGATGTGCTGCAGCCATCTCAGGCAGCAGGGGATAAGGAATATTTATTCCCTCATCATTCTTCTCCCCGCTGCCCCACCCCCAAAATGTTGTTTCTTCCACAAAAGGGGAGTCAGGAACAAAGCAAAATCTCTCCTGCTGCTGTAGGAGCCCATGGTGAGCCCCCTTCCTGAATGTGGAGTTCCCTGCAACTTAAAAATATGACAGAACTTAAAGGTAGAATATTGAGTAAATATATTGGATGGCTTCCATATGAAGGACTAAATAAATTGGGATTTTATTTGCTCGGAAAGGGAGATGACGGCAGAAAAACTGCTGTAAAGTGAAAGGGGAACAGGAAATGTCATTGTTCAAAATAAAAGTGTCAAATAAAAGAATTTGGTGACAAACAAGAAAAAAACCAGTGACAGACAAGGGGGAATGGCTTCAAACTGACACAGAGGAGGTTTAGATGGGATACTGGGGAGGAATCCTTCCCTATGAGGGAGGTCAGGCCCTGGCACAGGGTGCCCAGAGCAGCTGTGGCTGCCCCTGGATCCCTGGAAGTGCCCAAGGCCAGGTTTCAGCAATTAATAGAGCCCATGGTGTGTTTAAAATAACCCTAGGTATGGTTCTGTGTGCAAATTCCTGGGTATGATCTTTCTCATATTTACTGGTCTTACTTTAGCGTCATCTCCTCAGGACATCTATTGCTGAATTTCATTTCTTTTAAATTCTTTTCAATTCATAGTCAAAGCTAAAGTCTTGTGTTTGGGAACCAGCAACTCAAGAAAGGTTATTTCTTTAATTTATATAAACTGGTGGGATTTTAACAGTTACTTTTTTTTTTTTAATTGACATTAATTAAATTCCTGAAGCGACATGACGAGACCAGTGAAGCTGAGGATGCTTTTATGCCCTGTTTGGTTGCAAAATTAAAAAAAAGCGACCGACTCCTCACCGACTGAGTCTGAATGTTTTTCCCACTCCTTTTCCCAACCCCAGAACTCCTCGGAAGAAGCAGAGGCCGTGAGCAATGAGAAGGCAGAGGTGGCTCTCGAGGCGGTGGCTCCCGACAGGGACGAGAGCAAGAGCGCAGAAGCCGCCGAGGCGAAACCGCGAGGGGCGGAGAGCAAAACCCCCAAGGCGAACCTGAGGAAGTTTTTTAAGCTGGTAAGAGCAGCTTTTCCCTTCGGGAGCCCAGGGGGAGAGATCGCTGCCGGGCTGGGGGGCGAGGCTCGGGAAACGCTTTGCCTTTTGTCTGGGAGGGCGCAGGGATGCTCAGGGATGCGCGGCCGGGACTTCTCCCCGCATCCCCCGCGCATTCCCCGTCCTGCATCTCCCTCTCGCGGCTCCTCCCGGAACGTCCCGAGGCCTCCGCTGGCCCTGCCCCGGCCGAGGTGGCCCAGGGAGCTCCAGAGGTGGCGACACCGGGGATGCTCCGCTGCTCAAACCGCACCCCGCGGTGGATGCTTCTGGAGGATCCCGTCTCCAAACCCGCCTCCAAATCCACGTCCCGCTGGCCGCGGCACTGTCAGACCCCCCTGTGCTGCGTCCTGTCCCGCCCCGCCTTCAGGGAGCTGTATTTTTAGTGGCACAGTTGTTTTTGGCAGTTTATGTAGGTCAGGTAAACTGGCACGTGAAAGGAAAGGAGGCGGTCGCTGCTGCAAAGGTCCATCAGACGGGAAAAAGGAAAGGCATAAAGTAGAACCTAATCCTGCTTCCCAGAGGAAGGTTATTCCCAAATCATCTGCAGTCCCTGTGCTGACCTACTTCCCCGCATAAACCACCTCTGAGGCGATAAATAGCCTTTAGAATTGAGAATAATAAATTTATTTTGTTGCAACTATTCATGAAAACGCAGCAAGGTATTGGCTGTCCCCACCCTCCTGCATTTAAAAACATCCTAATCCACCCTGACTGCTGCAGAAAACTTTTTGGGAAGCCTTGGCCAGCAGCAATCCCAAGTGACCAAATCCAAGGATAAGAGGTCAGCAGTGCTCTGGACAGAAATCCTTGGGATTGTTTCGTCCTTGTCTCACTGGCAGCAAGAGGGAGCTTTGTCTAGACCTCAAGGTCTTTACTCTGTTATTTTTGATTTAAAAAAGTAATAAAAATACGAGGTGGATTAGGGAGGTTGGCTAAAGCAGGGCTATTTTTATCTGGGTTTGGGGTGTTTATAGGGGAAGAGGTAACACTGCTCACTGTTGGAGCAGAAACTCTTTTTCCTGAAGGCATTTGAGGACTTGCTGAAACAGAAATGCAGAGTAGCTCTTATCACAACACATCTTCATGCACTCCGGACCGGGTTTGTCTCCAGCACAGATCACACTGAGCTTCCTCCCCTGCCCTCCATCTCTGCAGCCTCCTGCACAGATAAAGCGCCACGAGCACAAACCCGCCCAGGCTCAGCAGCGGCACCTTCCAGAGACAGGATTTTCCCCACAAAAGCCATGAATCGTCATGGAGTGGTTTAATTTTCTCTCCTGCTGCTGCCGTGTATGGATTTGCTGCGGTTTGATGGGCAAATCAGGGCCGAGCTGCAGTACCACCGTTTGTGGGATGGGGCTGACGCTGCTGAGCTTCGAGTTACAAATGTACGAGCTGCAGCAAACCACAATTCCGCCTGAGCTATCTTTAGAACAAAAGTCACATCCTTTCATTGTTTTCATTGAACTTCTGCAATGAAAAATGACATTTAAATTTGGGCCCTCTGAAATCCTGGAGTTTATTTTACGCTTTGCTGCTGAGCTCTGTGGCTTCTGTGGCACCTGGGAGAACACACTGAGCCCTCCAACACATTTTCAATTACAAATGCTCATTCCTGTTGTCCCTTTTGTAGCACTAATTGTAACTTAAGCTTAACCTAATTCCCACAAAGCTTGTACTATTTACTCAGTTTGGTCAAACAGGGGTTTCTCATTTTTAAATCTAGGTGGAAATAGAGGATTTTTACCTTTAAAAATATTTCAGAGTCAAGGTTTGCTCTGAGTGACCTTCCAGTGCTGCAGCCTCAGGCTCTGCTCAGATTATCCAGGCTGGGAAGAGTGGGAACCAAGGAAGGATTATTATTTAGAGGTTTAAAGACTGAAGGAATAAACTGGAAAGCAAAAATTGGGATTAAATAGATGCTGATGACAAAACATGAAAACATCCCTCTAAAGCTGAGGGGGCTTTTCTTACTCACAGCACGTGCACTTAGTAGGGTGGATAAACAGAGAGGAAGTCCCACTAGGTGTTGGAGGACAGATTTGACTCTGAAAAGCAAGGAAAAGCTCTTTCCTGGAAAATTCCAGCGGCAGGGCTGACAGCAGTGCCTTGTTCAGTGGCTGAAATGATCCCTGCTCAGGCCTTAGTGGGAAACCTGACTGGCAAGAGACAATCCCACAGAAAAGAACCAGCAAAATCCAGCCTGGAGACAGGGATATTTCCAGAGAGGAGTTGCTGCAGTGCCAGGTTTTGTTTCAGTGTTGTAAGGAGTGGCTTAAACTCAACCCTGATTCCTGGGAGTTTTCATCCTGCCTGAATGCCTCAAACAGGACCCTTTGTTATTTTAGTCAGTCAAGGGTGATGGAGGCACACCCAGGTCGGAAGAGGGAGATGGCCCCGGCCCCAGACACCATGTAAGTGGATTTTTGATTTTTGGCCTGGACTTTTTCATCCTCTGGTGATGGGTTCTTGTCACCTCCTTCCACACAGCTCTCCCTCTCGAAATGTAAAAGTCATGAGGGAAAAGTGCTACCCTCACTGAGAGTCATATATTTACAGGTTACTTATCTGTTTCTTTTATCTATTCATAATATTAAACAAGATTTTAAAGAGTCAGCATCATGTTCCTTTTCTTAAAACAATTAGTGGGTTTATGTTCAGTCTCCTTCCTCTCTCTTGCTGCTGTTTGACTTTCTGCAAGTGCCTTGGCTCAGGCAGTGGAACTAAATACACACAGAATTATTTTTACTTTGTTGATTTACTTGTCTTCTGAGGAAAGGATCATTTGGATGGAAACTCTACAAAAGAGAAATGAAAGTGAGAATGAAAACTGTTCACTGCAATGTAACAAAAGCCATGAAAATATTTGTTTCTTGTTCTTTTTTTTTTTTTGTCTGTTCTATGTTCATGAAAGCTAAACGCAACCTTTGGGTGTGGTATTTGCATTCTATTCTTCATGGCTTTAAAAATGCTTCAGAAAAATCACGTTTTTATTAGAAATACAAATTCTGTCAACTTGAGAGTCAAACCCTCATCTGCTGCAAGTCATGATAGCCAGAAGAATTACACTCAGTAATGAGAGATAAAACAAGGTTCTGTGTAGAGACAGTTTCCTTTAACAGAAAAACTGAAGTTGCATTCAAAACTGACATTTCAGAATTTCCTTTTTTCAATAACTGTAAAACTATTTCTCTCTCTTCCTATTTTCACAATGTCTGATGACATTAAGGTTAAGTTTTATGAATTATGTCTCTAAAAGCATCCTAAATATAGAAGGTCTTGTCTTGTGACATTGAATCCTTTCTTCATACAAGAGTTTTGTGAAGTGATCTGGGTAAGACACCAAAAGTTATAGTCCTGGGTCTATTTTATTATTTTAATGAGCAGCCAGTTTCTTTCCATTTTTGTAAATCAATTTATTGTTCTTCCTCCTTCTCTCCCTTGCCCTGGTGCGAATTAGAACAGTTTTATTACACAGAGGAGCCCAAGGAAAACTGGATCTGCTGCTGACTTCTTCCTTTTCTGGGGATTTCTTTGAAAGGATTTCCTTAAATCACGCCGTAGTGAGTTTTGTGAACTGTGATTCTTCTCCCCTTTCCATCCCTGCCCCTCTGTCCCCTCCAGAAATTTCAGCACTGCTCCAAAATCTCCAGAAATCCTGGGCTTAAAAATCAGCCTTGGATCAAGGTCTCCCGTAAGACAATGGGGAAAATACCATCCATCTTGCCTGGTTTTATTTCTTTTTATATTAGTAGTGTCCCTGCTAACGCTGAGGGAGGCAGAGCAATGTGCCAGGAGCAGCTCCCCTTTGGAATAAGGAGCATTAACATCTTTCAATATTCCCAGGCCTCACTCCACGTTTCCTGAGCCGCTCCCATCAATACCAAATATGCCAATTTCCTGCCTTTCAAGGTTAATATGAAACACCTCAAAGAGATTATCTGATAGGGTTTTTTTTTTTGCCTGGAAAATGTATTATGAATATTTTTTAAAAGTGTTTTGTCTGCCCAACATCAAAGGCCCAACCTGCTCTCAGCAACGGGGACCGTTCTGCTCTGGCTGCAGCGCTGTCTCAGGCACATGTGGGGAGCGAGGCTCTAATTTTACACGCCCAGAGCAAAGCCACAGATTTCACAGAGTGTTTCTGAGGGTTCCGGGCTCCTCTGGCCCCTTTGAACTCGGCTGTCTCCGGGCTCAGTCCCAGGGCTGCCTCTGGGGCGCTGTGGTTGCTGCTGAAGCGAAGGTGAGCACCTGCAAGTGCTCCAAGGAGGCTTTTCAAAGGTGAGCTGAGGCAAATCGGAGCGAGAAGGGTCTTGGGAGCCAACTGCTGGGGCAGCAGCTCGGGGCTCCCGGAGTTTCACCGGGCCAGAGACAGCGTTAAACTTAATTTGTGTTCCTCCTTGTGCTGGGAGAGCTCCTGCATCCCTTGGGCGCTCCAAAGTGGCCTTTCCCAGCTGAGGTGACCAGGACACGGGTGGGGTGTGTGCGGTGTTGGTGCAGCCCCAGACCACCCCTCTGCTCTCCTCTGACCCTACTGAATCTGCTGTGGCGAGCTAGAAACCCCCTGATTCCTCCATCTCCACGGCTTCGTGTTCTCCTGCACAAACACAAGCTGCTGACTGGGTTTGTTAAGGCTAAGAGCAGAGAAGTCCAGATGTGAGGAAATATTTACCCACCTATATCTGTCTTTGGAAAAAGAAATAATTCAAAAAGCTCGTATTAGTGGAGGAGTTGAGCCTCCTGGTCAAGCCTGAATGTATTAAATGGTTCTTTAATCAATACATGGAGTTTTTTTAAGATTAGGCAGCGAGGAAAGGTGAATTGAGTGAAAAAGGCAGGCAAGTAGGATTGCTGTCCCCTCAAATTCTTGTTTCCCCCAAATAAGACTGGCTTGAACTTTTTTTTTTTTAAATACAAGAGGTATATTTGCATTTTGTTTCTTTAGAGTTTCTGCTTTCAGGGTTTTCTCTGAAATCGTGGTATCTAAAAATGTTTTTGTTTTGAATGAAAGCTAAGCCTGTCGTGTAAGCACATAACCCCAGGCCTTTAGAAGAACACCAAATATTTCAAGACTAGTGGTAGAATTCCCAAAGCTGGAAAAACACACAGCATTAAGCTTGGGCCATGCCCCGAGGGCAGATGTGAGATTTCCAGCTTTTCAACATGGCAAATTTGTGCTGTTTTTTAATGATGGTAATAAATAAAGCCATATGGGGGGGTTTTTTTGCATAAGAAAAAAGAAAATCCCATTTGCAAACAGATTTCCTGGCAAAAACATCCTCATTTACTACGTTCCAAACAGTGACAAGTTCATTGTCTGATCCTTTGTTTGCCAGATATGATTTTTCTCCTGTGAACTTCAAATGTTTCCTGAACTTCTCCAGGTTCTAGAATCTTCCCTTTTACTCTAGACTGGTGCTTTGTGATTGCAGTTTTTGGGAAGATTTTCTGTCTCTTCTCTTGCACTTGTACATGAATTTTTTCATGATGTTCTGACCTTCCACAGCCAAGCCCTGTGTTGTTCATTTTTGGGTGGAGTGTTGCAGTTTCACAGGGAATTTGGTTTTATCCTTTGCTTTATGGGGTCCTTTGACTTTTTTCCTCTCTCAAATCTTTTTCCTTGCACCTTTTCCCTGCTCGGGACGCAAACCCTGGGGGTGTTTCAGTGACTCTCTGTGCGTGTTCTCTGCCTCCTCAAGCAGCTTCAGCACGCACATAAATGAAGTTGCTCCACGCAGGGATGGTTGGATCTTGCAGTCTTTGCTCGTGTAATTCCATCGGCTCCCTGGGAGTCCTTCCCTGAGCCAACACTGCAGGAGTTCATCCCAACCTCTGTAAATGAAAACCTGCTGGACAGCGGGATTGCTCCCTGCCAGGTGGCCTTTCATTTTTTTTCAAATTTTTTTCTTTTCCTAATGTATTTATGGATCTCCTTCCAAACTCTTTCTATTCCCCACTAAAAATAACCCCTGTCTGAAACCGCTGCAGACCTTGAACGCCACAGAGAGGCCTCTTGCCCCGTCTGAGAGCGACCCTGGGGGCCAAAGGAGCAAGGAGGGCTCCAAAGACAAGAAGTCCACGGTGGAGCTGGGCAAGCAGAAGGGCAGGGAGCAGCCGGAGCCCCGGGAGCAGCCGGCAGCCGACTCCGACTCCATCCAGAACGGCGGAGACGCCGCCAAGGAGCCCTCCTACAAGAAGACAGAGAAGAGGCAGTCCCTCGGAGGGTTTTTTAAAGGCCTTGTATGTTAATTTATCTTCCTTTTTTAGCCATTTTCCAGCTGATTTAGGCGCCCAGCCTGCAGGCTCTGACCCGGGGGGGATTTGTGCAGCAACTCCACCGGCAGGACTTGGGCCAAAGGACAGCGAGAGTTTGGGAAAGGCAGGGGAATTCAGGCCTGGGGGTGCTGATTCAGGCAGGGATGGCTTGCCCAGGGAGAGCTGTGATTGTTCCCGCAGCCCTGGGTTTGGGGTTCATGCCCTGGCTTTGGGGATGACTCGATGTTCCCAAAGTGCTGAGCCACCTACAAATGACAGGGTGTTAATTAAGAGAGAGTGGAGGTGGGGCTGGTTTGGCAGCGGAGCCTGCCTGCCCCCATGGGGGGTGCAGCTGGGACATCCCTGCCTAACAAAATCCCTGTGAAACCAAATCCCTGCGAGGTGAGAATCAAGGGAGGCCACTGGGTGTGTGGGAAGCAGCACAGGGGTCACAGGATAAGCACCTCATGTTAGCCAACAGTTATAGACTAAAGCACACCAAAAAATACACAGCGTACTTTTAATTCTTGCTTTCTGCTAAATCTTAGGCTAAATTTGCCATGCCCCCTTCAGTGAAACCTGAAATGTGGAGATGAAAGATTCAGCACACAGAAAAATCTGAATTTCCATAAGGTTTGGCGTTGCTGATCCAGTGGTGACCCCGCAGTGCGTTAAATAGACGGAAATTTAGTTTTTCCACTTGTTCATGTTCAGGGGCCTAAATCAATCGGAAGGATGCTCCTCTTTCCCCCTTCTGCCACGGCAGCAATGAATCCACAGCACTGTGGGGTCATTTTTAGAACCTTCTGGAAACCTCATGTGAAAACCAAGCTTCATCACAACTTTCAAGATGCAAAGAAATTTGGGAGTTATCTGCGGTGATTCCTGGTGAATCTGGCTACCCTGAGAAACTCACAGAGCTTTTTTTTCGTTCCTCATTTCTAAGGCTATTGGGATAGAAACAGAGCTGGGCCAACCCTTCAAGTAGAAAAGTCAAATAATAGAGATTGAAGTGGTGGCAGAGTTAAAAATCTGTAGGACGCTGGGCTGTGAAGTTGCCGTGCAGAGCAGGGTGACTCACAGGCAGATGTTTTTCCACATCCTAAGAAGTGTTTGATTTGCACACGTCTCACAGAATTGCTGTGGATCCTGCAGAGGGAGATTTGCATCACCAAAGTAATGACATATTCCAACAGGAATTAGGAACGAGAGATAAAAATAACTCTCTGCAGGATAAATTAGCACCAGCTCAGCCACAGCCCTGGAGCTCTGGGGTAATATCCTGGTTCACTGAATCAGTGGGATTTTTGGAAGTTTCTACAGAGCAAGGAAGCGCTGGAGCTCACCTGAACTACCAGCTTGAATTGGCTTCCACTTATTTTGGCTCTCAGTGAAGGCATGAGGAGAAATGTTTTTGCTTGCCACGATGTGAAACAGTCAGGGTATCGTTTCACAGAGCTCTGTGAGCTGACTGAAGTTACCAAACCCATCCTCACGTGCATTTTTCTTTCTTTTTCACCCCTTTTGCCTCCAAATTCTGTATGAGTTTCCGCTGTGCCCAGCACCGGTGCACGTGTGGAACGTGATATTTATGGACGTAACAGAGATCTGTTTCTCTGGGCTGGGGATTTCTCAAAATGAAGCACTGGGAGCCCTCCCTTGTCCCAGTTCTCACTGTGTGAGAAAGGGTTTTTCTGCTGACAGTGACACTTCCTGTTGTGTGGTGTCACCCATCCAAGATGTATCCAAAACTCCTCCGTGGAGTTTAACAAAAGACACAGAATTCTTCCAGAAAGGGAGATCTGAAGCAGTGCCAGCTAGTGAGGAAACACCTTCAACATTCATGAAAGACAGAGAGAGGAAAGGTGTCTCAGACTGAAAGGGCAAGAAAAAGCTTTTAGATCAAGGAAGGAGATTGTGAGAGGTAAAAAAACCATTTGAGGAATAAAGCACAGAATGAATGTAGAGGAAGTGGAGATGTTCTGTAAGACTTTTTTTTGCTTGCCTCAGTTTGGCTGTGCAGCCCCTTATCTTCTGCTGCAATTACAGAGGCCAAGAGTGCTCCTGCAGCTTCCCTCTCCCATTAACAGGAGATGGCTCTTTAAAAAAAAAGAAGTTTTCGACAAGAGTAAAGCTGATTTGGTCAGTTTAAAGTGGCAGCAAACCACACGACAGTGAGGTCTGCGTATGGGAAATCTCTCATGGAACATAGTTACCTCTCTTTGAATGTCCCCAAGATTACCAAGAGCTAAGAAATTCATTCTGCAAAGCCAAAAAAATGATTTACTCATCTCCTAGGTGATCAGCCGGAGCCCCAGGAAGGTGGAATCATCACTCTAAAAGTATCAGATCACATGCACCAACCAATGCCAGCACTGCCATTTCAATATTACAGCTGGATTGTCTGGGAACAGCCCAGAGAAAAATTCTGCTTTTTGTTGAAAAAATGGGAGCAGGAGATATTTAAGAGGGGATCCAGCAGCTCCCCCAGCCTGCGCTCACTGAACCACTCCCGTTCTATATTTTACCACCACCCGCTCCTGGATCCTGATTCCCCTGGGAATGGGCACAGAGCAGGAGGATGTCACAGTGCAGGAATGCAGATGAGAACACTGCAGCTCCAGCCTCTGCTAAAAATGCTGGAATTTTGGCTACAAATGCTGAAATTTTGGCTACAACTGGAGCCACTTATGCAAGCAAACAGCATCACTGCCTGGCTGCAGGGTTTGAGCACAGATAAGGTCCAGTGGTTGTTCCTATGGTAAAAGTGATTAATTTATAAACTGTAGCAAATGTATTTAGGGAGTCTTTGAAAGATTAGATTAGAAAGAAAAAGAAAGGGGGGAAAAAAGATGAATAGCATTGTTTCCTGAGCTGGAATAACTCATAGCCCAGCTGTCAGGAGCTGGGCGTGCTCAGCACGTGAGAAATACTCGGATTCATTCTGATCAGAGGATGTGCTGCACTGACCCAGGCTTCTCCTGACAAAATCTGGGGAGAAAAAAATACTCCAGCACCAGGATTTTGCTGTGTGTGCACTTTAAAATGCTCTGCCCAAGCCAGCACGTTCCAGTCTCGCTGCCGCAAAGCCAAGAGCTGGTGGTACCTGAGCTCCTGGATCCCGGGGCAGAGCTGGGATTTGTCCGTTCAGAAGGCAGAACAAAGTTCTTTCTTTCACACAGAGCTCAGAAATTCCAGTTCAACGAGGATCAGCAGCCAGCCTCCCTCAGAGCTTCCTGCTTTAATCAGCAACCACCTTGGACACGGGTGCAGCAGGAGAGTGCAGGCGTGACACCTCTGCAGAACCCGTGCTAAACGAGGCAGAATGGGGATTATCTCAAAGGAGCCTCCCCTCCTGTCTCCTCGCTGCACCCATTGGCAGGAAGAAAGGCAAATTGTATCACCTTGTGTCCTAGATCAGTTTAGAAGTGATTTCATCACGCTCTGACAGGAGCTGTAGCTGACAGACCCCATTACTCCTGTGATGTGGGAAACCTTTACCTGATGTGCAGGTTTTTAGGGTTTCTGGAAACATTTGGAATGAGTAGGTCACTTAGTTTTGTTTGATGGATAAATGATGGATTTGCTGCTACCTGTAAGTGGCCAAACCCTTTTATTCTGCTCTGGAGCATCCTCCTGACTCAACATTAGGGGAAACAGAAGCAAAGCCACTGCAGCCAGCTGAGGTGCACAAGGTTACACTCAGTTTAAGATGGGATTTTTCAGTCCATTGTGATTTTTGGCTGCTCTTTTTCACACTTAGATCCTGCAAGGTGAAACATTAAAAGAAGATCAGTGAGGTGGAGCCTAATCAGTATAAAAACCCCTCTGTTTTTATTTCCCTGAAGGGGATGAGGAAGTTGAGACCTTTCACTCTCCATGTCTGACAAAGTCACCCTGAAGTGGGGGCTCAGGTTTCCAGGAAAGGACAATTCACGGATGATTCTGCCCAGTTCCTTTCTTAGGGAAAGAACACAGAGTCACCTTTAGCTGTGCCATGCTGCATTTTCTGCTTAGCATGGCAAGATTTGGGCTGCAAACGGCACTGACACCCCACTGTGGTAACAGTGACCTCAAACAGTGTTTGTGGGTCTGTTTTGCTGAAGTTCTGGAAGCTTCAAGGCCAGCAAAATTAGGTCAAGCACCTTAAACCAGAGCCAAGTTTTTATCAGTTAGTGAAAAACGTCGCTGGTATAGCTAGAGCTATACATTTCCTTCATCTAAGCTGGATTAGTTCTTGGAGCGGTTCCAAACCCAGAATTATATTTGCAGTGTAGAAAAAGCTTTATCACTCGAACATTGTCGAATACCTGTCATGCATAAAAGTATTTAATGTTCCTTTAACCTAGAGCAGAGCAGGGCTGGCTATAATACGCCATTAATCATGCTTCAAGGACTCTGAGCAGGGTTGCACTGAAGCATTTAGGGCAGGGAAATTTTAGAGAAAGTTAGGCCAAAACTGCCATACTACAGGCACACAGCAGCCTGGCTCTGGTATGTGAGCCCAGTTCCTGAAAACAACTGTCTCCATGCCAAGTGGGAAAACGATATTAAAATAATCCCCACACTTAGGCAGAGTCACAGGCAGTGGTTCTCGTGGTGCAGATGGTGCTCATATATTTGTGCATATTAAATAAAGGGCAAATTAAGAGAAGCGGGGGGGATTCAATCAGTGGAAAATATCTTGTGGCAAAAGTCTAAGATGCAGTTCCAGACTTGACTATTCTGAAATGCTTGGAAACGTTTCTGAAGGTGTCCCTCTTGTTCCACAGGGCTCCAAAAGGATGTCGGATGCAGAAGTGCAGACAGACCCCGTGTCCATCCTTCCCGCCGGGAAATCCAAGTAGTGCCCACCCGTGGCTGCTGAAGGGAGGCTCAGCAGCTCTCTGGGAGCTCCTGGTAGTGGAATTGACTCCTTTTCCTTCCCCTGGCTGTCAGCAGGTGCCCGAGGATAAAGCAAACACTGGGGTATCACTGCAGGTGTATCGCTGGCAGGGTTTGTTCCTTCCCTGTTGGAAAGCAGCTCTAACGACCCCCAAGAAACGCGTTTAGAGAAAGGCCGTGTGGGTGGTTTGAAGTGTGTAGAGGGGAGAGTAAGTCAGGTAGGAGGGTGGCAGAGAATGAAATAAATGGCAGAAAAACAAAGCACGTGACAAAGGAGGGCAGCGAGGCACGAGCAGCAAAACCCCCCACTTCAGAGAGCTTGAAAGCAGCCAGGAAAGCACCGACCCCTTGGATAAATGTTGTGCTTCAACGTAAAAACAGCCGAGTCACTCCTGGAGGGGTTTCAACAGAGCTGCACTTAGAGCTGAACCCTTCAGTCGGATAGAATCGGTGGTGATAAAGCCCCACTTCCTATTGGCTATTAATGTAAATTAAAACGCTAAAATGCAAAGGCTTGACGTGATCGAGGCGGCTCCTCTCTTGGCCGGGTGAGGTGGGATAACAAATTAAAAGCGATTTAAGGTTCTAATAGGACACAAGAGGGCACCCACGTCCCCTAACGCCGGGCTGTGCCTGCCAGCCTGGAATTAATGTTTCTTAGATCATAGGAAACTTAGTTGTTTATCCTGATATTTGTTTATGTCCATACTTGTAATTAATCCTAATAAAAACCAAAATCGAAGCTGCCCAGGCAGCTCTCTGCTTCACAAGACTCCTGTAATAACTGTAGTTAATAAATTTTACAGAAAATTAAGATTTCTGATGGTCCAATCCTAGCCTGTACAGGAACCATGGGCCTGACATTTTAATCCACACTGATCTTAATGATACAATGCTGTATATTTTGACATCCTGATCTTTCAATAAACTAATACTTATCCTTTGAAAAGAAAATCATTTGCTGCTTCAATTTTCAAACAAAGTTTGTTATTTACATCCCTGTGGTCTGCTGATTGATGTGACATTGAGGCATAAGTCAGCACACACAAACCCTGCCTGTGGAGGGAATAGCTGATATTCTCTCTTTATTTCAGTGAAGATTATACCTGGCAACCAAGGGAGAATTCTGTAAATTCTGCAGAATTATGTTTCTAACTGGTCAGAGAGGACAGAGGTGAAAAGCCCCTGCAGTTCAGTGGGATTTTTGCTCTGGGTTCTGCAAACCTGCAGGTTTGGGGTGCCCAGCCAGAACTTGCTGCTGGTTCTGTGCACAGAGAGCACAGACCACAGGTGCTTTAGCTATAGTGGCACTTTCTGCTGCCCTCCCTGGCGCTTTCACGCCTTATGAAGTGATATCAGATTGCTCACAGGTTTCCAGCCTGATCCACAACCCCTCCTTGTGCACCTGGGCAGGACCAGTGACTCCTGCGCATCCCTGGTTAGGGCAGCGCGGAAGAAGAATTGGGGTTGTTATACCCAGCTGTGCCCCATAAAAAGAAATAAATAAAATTATGCTTTGTCTACATGGCATGAGATTGAATTAAATAAAGCACATTCAGGGAGACACCCCCCGTGGTTACACACTGGTGTGGAAGTGCCAGATGTGAGACAGGGGCTGTTACCAGAGCAGAGGGATAAGCTGTGTGATCTGCTGGTTTCATACTGCTGTGATTACCTCAGTAATAATATTTCAGTAAGTTTCAAATAAAAATATCATCTGGGTACTCAATTATATTAGTATAGAATTATGGAGGGGTTTGGGTTGGAAGGGACCTTAAAGATCATCCAGTGCCACCCCTGCCATGGCAGGGACACCTCCCACTGTCCCAGGCTGCTCCAAGCCCTGTCCAGCCTGGTCTTGGGCACTGCCAGGGATCCAGGGGCAGCCACAGCTGCTCTGGGAATTCCATTCCAGTCCCTCCCCACCCTCACAACCAGGAATTCCATCCCAGTATCCTCTCTCCCTGCCCTCTGTCTGTGTGAAGCCATTCCCTGTGTCCTGTCCCTCCACCCCTTGTAAATCCTCTCTCTCCATCTTTCCCGCAGCTCCTTCAGGCACTGCAAGGCCACAATGATGTCACCCCAAAACTTCTCTTTTCCAGGCTGAAAATACAGACTATAGATGTTATTATTATATAAGAGACAGTAGATATTAATATGATATTCTGGGTAGGCCAGGCCTTCTCTGGAGGAGAGCAGCTCTCCCGCAGCCCCCTCCGGGAGCAGGCCGGTGCCGAGCGCACTCTGTTCCGAGGCAATCAGGGCTGCTGGCCACGTGCTCTGACCCTATCGCTTGGCAAAGGGGCTGATTTGAGGAATCAGGAAATCCTCTTGGCAGAGGAACAAGCCAAGCAGCGAGCGTGGCTGTGGATGCCCTCGTGGCACGGGGCTCTCTCCGCGGACGAAATAAAATAACGCCGGGAGCTGGCACTGCCTCCCATGGAGACGCTGCCCAGTTTGTTTGATTCCTCCCGCTACCAGCAGCGACTGCAGCTTTGGAGAAGCCACCCAGCCTTCCCATAAAGCGGCCACACGTGGAGCCCCAAGAGGAAAAAAGGTCTTAGGAGAAGCATCCCCGGTTCCGTGGAGCTCCCGCATTCCGCACGCGAGGCGAGAGACGTGGAAGTGCAGCTTTCGTGTCCGGGCCCAGGAAAGCTCAACGAGCCACTGGAAAGCAAAGCTGAGGAAGAGGCTGCAGCCCGGGACAAAGGAGAAGAGCAGCCGAAGCAATGCATTGCATTCAGACCCCGCTGCCAACAAACGAGCTCTGGTTTCATGCATGAGATCTCTGGAGCAGAACCGAAGCAGGCCGCGCTGCTCAAGGATCTCAGGGCATGAGATCCATGTGGGCATTTTGGAAGGATTTTAAGCAGGTAGTTCCATCTGATAAATATAAAAGGGAACGGGTCGAAATTGCAAGTTTTTTGTGTAAGAAATGCTGGCTTCCAGCACTCAGATGTTTACCTGCCCCTCAGGAAGAGCAGGCTCCCCGCGAGGTTCTCTCTGCCATGTGTCCACCCCGCTGTCCCCAGGAGCTGAGCTCACCTCCCTCTGTCTCTGCATCCCCAGGGAGGGCTGCAGGAGAGCCACAAACTCCTCTGACAGTACCTAGAATGCACCGACTCTCTCCCTGCTGGCCATGCCAGACCTGTGTGCACCCTCAGAGCACGTTTCCAGCTGGGGATCTGGCCAGGATCTTGCCCCTTGTAAGTTTAAGATCCTTCGCTGTAGGAGCTGAGTCTGCTCGCACTGAGGCAGGACCTGACTTCCAAGGTTTGTGTTTCACAGCTCTGCACCCACAACGTGTTTTAAGACCACCTTAATACGTTTTTGTATGTAAATGTTTACAGCTGGCTTTGAAGCCACTCATGCGACAAAATCCATGGTTTCCTGCATGGAAGGATGGTGTGGCAGGAGGGGAACACAAAGGGGTTGTGGCCGTGGGGTTGAGCCCGTGTGTGAGGCTGGAGGTGGAACAGCTCTGAATTCTGTACAGGCACACGCTCTTCGAGAATATCAGTGAAGAATCTGGATTTGCTGTAGACTCCACCTCTTCTGGATAACACACCCTGGGCTTTACTGGCAACTTGAGCAGCTCAGCAGTTCTGAGAACACAAAAACAGGAAATTCTGCAGCAGCCCTGACTGAGGCTGAAGATGCGTACGAATTCCTTAAAGAAGTGTCATTCTCTGAAAACAAATCACCAAAAGCCTCAGAGAAGAATAAACCTCTTATCACCGCTCTTTGCTCTTACTTAATCATTTCCTATTAAAGCTGTCACCTGCTGAAGGGCAGAGGAAAGCAGCCTCCTGCACAGGAAGCACCACAGATCTGACTTTAAACCGGAGAGGGACAAAGTCCAAATTCCTTCTCTATCACATCCCAGCGTGAGCAGGTGGTGCAGAACCCAGCGCTACCCCTTCACCTGCCTTTACGCAGAGCAGCAGCAAGGTCCTTTATCCTTATCTCGGGGCACGGGGAATGGTAAGGACAGACCCTGAGCACATTTAAAACACCATTAGAATTCTGCAGACTCATCTTTGTTCGCCAGTTTCAGGGATGTTTGTGATTACTTCATTGGAGTTGTTTGGAAAACAGAAGGGAAGTGGGGATTAAGTTGCAGAGTTTTCACTTTTTTTTGCTGTCAGCAGTTTGGAGTCGATTGGAGAAATGGATTCTGAGCTGGTAAAGGCTGAGAATTTATTACTTTGGTAAATGAAACTGAAGTAGCCCAAATGTTGGGACTGTCATCACAGGAAGCTTTCCCTCTGCAGCTTTGGAGCCCTGGCAATGGCTGCCACGAGTGAAGGAAAAGAATTGCTTGTGAAAATTTTCCTTGTTAAATTGAGCTGAAGCAATCGTTTTTCTATATTTTTTTTAATTTTTTTTTTACTTTTAGCCACTGCTTCACAGTATTGAAAAGGCACATAATTATCAAATGTTCAGGCATCCTTCATCAAATTCAGTAATCAGGGCTAGATAAGTTTATTACTCCCTATTTATTGCCACAAAATGCTGTATCAATATTCACAACCCCAGTCACGGAGCAGAACCAGTCTTAGCTGTTATACAAACAATTCTCTTCACCCCGAGAACCCAGGACTGGGCCACACCTGAGGCATTTTGGTGCTTCCAAATGTGAGTAGAGCAGCCCTGCCACAGACAGGACCCACACAAATTTAATTCCAGTGTGACCGAATCCATGCAAAGGCTTTTATTGACATTGTGGCTACACTTGAAAATCATTTTTTGGCTCTCTTCTCCCACTTTGCTGTCCCCACACAGCCCTACCCCAGTAAAGCTGCCAGGTACAAACGAGGTTTTGCCCGTGTCAGTCTGCTGGGGGGTCTGCAGGTGCCCCGGGGTTAAGGAGGGCGCGGGGTCAGCACAGCTGGGCTCGTTTGGGAGCTGACGATGAGGTTTAATCCTCTGAAAGGGATGGGGAAGGGAGGCAGAGCCCACAGGAGCTGCTGGAGGAAGGGCTGGGTTTTCACAGGAGCAGGTAAGAGCTGTGCCCAACCAGCTTTGGGGGAGGTTTGTGTGTTTGGTGCCTTTTCAGTCTTTTTGTGGCTTCCCAAGGAGACAGCAGTCCTGGACGAGATTTTTGTGGAGTTTGTGGGGTGATTCCCCTGGCAGTGCTGTGCAATTCCTTGGCTCAGTCCCCACTAAACCCCACCTTTGGGAGGTGTTCCCCACCTGTGCCCCAGCCCATCCATCTCTCCTGCCTTTGTGCTGGCAGCCAAAATGTGGCCTCGGCCACCTAATTCAACCCTGAAAGCATCAACAGCTCTGACCTCCTTAAATACCTATTTAAAGGTGAATGGCAATGCTAAAACGTGAATTTAGTGGAACCTGGAAGTACAGGGGAACATTTATCACAGAAATAACTGTGAGCTTTTAAAGTGGCCTTTCCCTACAGAATGTGCTGGGAAGGAGGGGATGTGACACTAAAGCCTCTGAGAGACCCAAACAGGGCTTGTATTGAGAGTTTTAATGTGAGAAAAGGATGGATTTTGGCACATCAGCATCAGAAAATATTTCCTGGTGAAAGAAATTATGAAATGCTCTTTCTTGGGTTAATCTTGGTGGGGGACTGTTTCTGTTTTGTTAATTCTCAACATAAAAAATTCTCTACATCTCTTGAGTTTGTAACTCCCTTGATTACTGCAAAGAGGTTAAGAAGCGGTGCAAAAGGAACCGGAATTCTGCGTTCAGAGCAGACAGGAGCCGTGGCCAGGCAAGGGTTAAGGGAAATCTCCTTTTCCCTGGTCCCCTGGCCGTGTGTCAGTGGCAGAGCTGACCTGCAGTGATGTAACATAATATGGACACCGAGGCTTTTACCAAATGTCACTTTGAGACAAAGCATGTGCTTTTGGAGAAAGTTGTTTGTTTTAACTGAGCCCAAAATTAAGCATTCATCATCTTGTCTCCCGGAAAGCATATTGTTCTAGCTTGGAAAAAACTGAAACTAAACCATATGCTGAAAGGGGGGGGTGGGTTTAGAAGAATTTCCTCGCTTCCCATCCAGTCTGTGCCTCGTTTTTTGAGCTTCAAGGGAGGGGAAAAAATGTAATTGCTGTAGACAGGGTAAAGATGGTAGCTGCTATTCCTAGTGCTTTACACGGAGTAGGTGCTTTCAAGAACTTGGAAACAAACATTGTACTAAAATTACTGCTGCTCGCTGGCAGAATGGCTTGTAAATGTCTGGATTCTAGGCTGGAAATAGGATTTAGGGGTTTGCAGAACGTGTTCCTCGGGCTTTTTGTTCACAGATGTAGCTTTGTTCTTCCGGGCACGCGGCTGCCAAGAATTCCCTAAGCAACTCCTGATTATGCAGACTTCAGATTTGGGGGGGTTTTGCTTGTAATTCCTCCAAGAACTGAATATTTTATAAATGCTGATTCTTTGGCAATGAGACGTTGTAGAAGTCACCCCAAATTGACATTGTTAGCGTGTTTTCAACTTCTCCTTTATCCTGAATTTACTCCTAATTGAGTCATCATAAGATTGCACTGTTAGTTCCTATAAAAGGTGAAAAATGTGATGTTAGTTTGGAGTTGGGTGTGGAAGTTTGGGGACAAATCACTGGTTTTGTGGAACATTGTCCATGTTTTCAGGATAAAAATTTATTGCTGGACTCCACATATCTACCACATTCATCTAAGTACTTTTTTATATCTCACTTCTTACTACATTTAGTTGATCTCTGCCCTGCCAACAAGAGAACACAAAGTTCTCCTGAAAGATCTCCATTTGCAATCTGAGATAATTAAACCCAACGTAGCAGTCTGGTTGTTATCGCCAACAGCCATCGCAGATATTTAAAGTGAAATTTTTATTCCAGCTGTGAGTCTGAATTCAGATTTTGCTGTTAACTGTCTATAGAAAAAAAAATTAAAATTAATTGGCAGTTTTTGCAAGTTAATGCCGTGTTGATCTTCAAACCAGACACCTCCAGGAGGAGAATGCTTTATTCTTCCTACACTTACCTGTACTTCCTGGATGTCCTTGGGGCTTTTTACACTCAAGGCAGAGACACAGAGAACGTGCAATAAGAGAGCTGCATCCATGGCTAGTTTCCCTTTTCCCAGTGTTTGTCCCACCGGAGCTGTTCCTCCACAGGCCAGGTTTGGTTTCCAGCTTTGCCAGAGCCTGATTCCCCTGTGGCTGTTGGTGACCAGACCTCATCTAAGGTGAGAGATGTCCACACTTAGGCAAGAAAGGCTTTTCCTTTTTTTTTCCTTCTTTTTCNCAGACCTCATCTAAGGTGAGAGATGTCCACACTTAGGCAAGACAGGCTTTTCCTTTTTCGCTTTCCCTTTATTTTTTCCTTGCTGCACATTTAACTTTCATCATCAGAAGCAGTCCTGAGCTGTTTCTGATTTAATATCCGGCCCACAAGGAGGTTTAGGCCGGGGCCAGGTGACGAACAGCGCCGAGCAGCTGATGTTGCTGCACTGCAGAAAAGCTCAGCTCAGGTGGGAGAGGGACGGTGCCAGAAGGGAGGAGCCCACACGGACCTGGGCTGCACACGAGCCATCTGCAGGACCCGTTGTCAGCACTGAAATATTAAAGATGAAGCAGAGAAAACCATCCTGGCTGTAGAAAATCAGATTCCTGCTGTCATGCATGTGCCCTGGCAGGGCGGCCCTGCCGCAGATGGACGCTATTAAAGGCAGTAATCAAACACCAACACGTGTTCCAGGCAGAAAGAGACCCTGAGCTCACTGGTGAGCAGGAGAACTCTTGGATTTATTTTTGTATCAGAAAGGTGACCAAGATTGGAAGCTTTTTTAGGCTGCTCCAGTGCTGGTCACTTGGAACTCTGTGTGATTCTCACAAATTCCAATCTAACAAATGCAAAACACAGTTGTCTTTTTCTTTTTTCTTTAAAAAGTCTAATGCATGAACCTGGGCTCACAGAAGGTCTTGTCACTCTTTCTGGCAGGTTCCAGTGTGTGCCAGGGTGATTTAGATGTCAAAAAGTGACTTGCTTTTACTGAAGTTAAATGGGTTTACACCAGGATTCCCTGAACTGCATGTGGTAGAATCACGGAGTGCAGAACGGAAGCAATGCTGCAGATCTCTCCCAGGATGAGAAACATTGCAGCTACTTCCTGAGTTCCTTGGGATGTGACAGCTCTGAAGCTGATTCCGGCAGAGCAGGGAAAGGGCCGCAGTGCCAGCCCTGCAGTTGTCACAGCAGCCAGGAATCCCAACCCAGCCTGCTGAGGCTGAGCAGGGTGGGCTCCTCGCCTCCCTCCTGGCACCAGCCCAGGCTGTGTTGTCACTTCCCCGAGCTCCTCCTCGAGCAGCAGCTGAACCCCATCCCTGCCCAGCTCCCTGGGCACTCCCCGGCGCCTTTGTCCTGCCAGTGTTTGGGACACAAACTCAGAACCACCTCTCTGCTGTTATGACACGACTGGGAAACAATCCCCCCTCACTGACAGATATTTTTATCACCAAAAGTTTGCTGCTTTTTAAATATTTTTTTTCTTTACCATATCCCTGCTGTTGTACTGCACTTAATCTATCCCAATGTTAGTTTGGTTTAAGTTTTATGAATGCAGCTGAGAGGATCCTGTGGATTACTGAGCTCAGTAAAATCCCTGCGCCCTACAGTTCTGCACTACACAGAACTTCTTCATCCTGCAAGCTCACCCAGCGGCAGCAACAAAATCATAAATGCTGCTTTTCTACCAGGGCAGGAACGAGTTGCTCTGTGCAGAAACTTCTGCCTGAAACAGATTTTCCGTGAGGAGTTCTGTCAGAGTGTGCGTGCACACGCACTCACCACCCCGGCATTCCCAGGACCTCAGGGATTAAGTTCCCAAAAGCATAGATGGTATAATTTCTTCCAGGACCAGATTCACATGGCAATGTCATTGTTACACAACTGCTTTTCTCAGCTTTAAAATAATGACACGAGGTGCCAAATAATCAGAAGGTTTCTTCTTCCTTGCCTCCACTGCTAATTTTTCCGGCGTGAAATTGAAAAGGCAAAACCAATTCTTTTAAAAAAACGTAAAAAGAGAGAGCGATCTGCTGTCCCAACACAGGCATTACATCAAAAAGAGTTTTATCTCCTCTTCCCAGCCCCCAAAGCAGAAGCAGTTTCAACTGCTGGCCCTGCTCTCACGGCAGTATGTTCCTTGGCATGTCCTGAGCCCGGCCAGGCAGCCTTTAGCTGCTCTGCCGGCAGCTCAGGGTGTTCAGGCCATCCCCGCTCCACTGACAGCTTCCTTTCCCTACCGCCTCGCATCACCTGCCTGCTCTCTGCCCCCGTTATCCAGCCCCAGCGCTCTCTCCAGTGCCAGTAGAGGGCACTTGGATTTAGTTTCTTGGATGTTTCAGGCTCTCAAACTATTCAAGCAGCTGCACTTTGTTTGTTTGTTTTTTTTTCTTGTTGTCCCATTCAGAGAAACCTGGAGACAAAACCCAAACCCCGGACAAGCCCATGATCCCAACCTGCGCGATCCCGGTTTGGGATCCAGGATCCCACCCAGAGCCCAGGGAGGAGCTGGGGGTGGCACTGCAGGGAAGGCACCGCTGTGGTGAATTCCAGCTCATCTCTTTTCTTGAGGAGGATCTTTCTCGTCCTGGGGGGGGAGGATAATGAAAGGCTCCTCCGAGATGTTTTCGGAGCGGTTTCTGCACATCTCTGGGTAAATAACACTTCTGCAGCCTCAGCAAAACCAGGGCTTATCCCAGCTACAGCTCAGCACGCCCCCAAACTTCCCTGTTCTTCCTCTGTTTGCTCTTCTTGGGTATTTCAGTGTTTTCCAGGATTTACAGTCCAGGCTGGATGTTGTGTCCAGTAATCTCTGTTCAGGTTTCCTGTTAATCTTCCCCTCCTTCACGAAGAATAAAGCAGTGCCCCTGGATGGTTTAAATCCCAACACCTGGCTCAGAGAGCTCCTGCTCGGCTCTGTTTGGGGTGTCACTGGGGTGGGGTTTCATCTGGTGCCTTTTCATTTGGTGGTGCTGGGATCCCACCGGTTAAAAGCTGATGTGGGGCAGACAAAAGCCAAGGAGTGCCGGGAAAGGGGTGATGATAAAGGGGAAATGAGAGACTGCTCCTTGCAAAAACCAACGTGCTTAGGACAGGAAGAAATAATAATGCAACTAAAACTGTAGCTATGCACAGTGTGACGAGAATGCTAAGCAAGCACCACAGAAGTGCTTTTAAATTAAAAAGAGAGAGGATAAATGAGAATAAGCGCCTTATGTATATGAAAAGATATATTCCCCACTCCATTCTCCCTTTGTCCTTCAAAGGCAGAAGAAACAAAAAGGTCAGGAGACGTCGGGTCGATACCATAACACGGAAGTCGCTTTTTGTGCTGCTGTGGATGTGGTATCGTTCTCTTGCCGTCCCGTTCGGAGTCAGGATGAAATCAAAACGGTGCTGCCGATGGAGGGACAAAGCCCGCGGTGAGAGGAAGCGTGCTCACCTGCGAGCCCCGCCACAGGGCTTTGAGGAGAAGCTGCTGCTTGCTCTCAGCAGAGCCTCCTCAGGAAGCAGCCCTCTGCCCAAGCCCTGAGATGTCCTGGTGTGAGACTCCCTCCCGGCCCTGCCATCCTCCTGGGCGAGCTGCGGTGCCCAGGGAGCCTGGCCCGGTGCCCTGGGTGGATCCAGGCTCCCAGGGCCGCTCCTGGATGCTGTGAACCCACGCCAGGAGCCCCTGCCCAGCCCGGGGACCGTGGGATGGTCCCAGCCCCACCATGGGCAAAAGGAGCCAGGCTGGCAGAAACCTCCTCGCCTTTGTGTTCAAGTGCACTGAGCTCAGGCCAAATGAGCCAGAGGGGGCCATAAAAAGCAGTTTGAGAGCAAATCCTGAGTTGGCAGCAATGAGCAGCTGGGTGGGGATGGAGAACCTGCTGAAGATTTGGTGATAAACTGCTTCCAGCTTTTCCTCCGTGGGGAGGTATGGATTTATTATCAGAATTTATTACCAGAATTAATCTGGTTTAGGTGCTTCCCCTCGGGGGTGATGTAGCTGCAGAGGAAAAGGAGATGGAACAGAAGCTGTGGTTAACAGGACGGTGAGAGGCACAGTGAAAAAGGACCTGTTTTCAGGGAGTTCTTCTCTGACCATAACCCCATTATAATGAATGAAATCTTGAAGTAAAAAGCCCAACCAAATGCGTGCTGATACAAAATGTTTGTTTGCAGGGCTGTCAGGACTTGCCAGGAGTGAAAAAACAACCCAAAAAACCCTGACACAGGGCTCCACATCTGCCTGACAAACTCCACGGTGTTTCCTTGCTCCTAATAAAGATCAGCCAGCAGCTAATTCTCTATCAAAGCCTAAAGAGCAAATAAATGCAGCACTCCCAGGGCCTGTGCCCTGGTTTTATTGGTGTGCACAACGAAGGCAGGGCGGGAGGGGCTGGAGAAATGAGAAATGCAACTTCCCACATGCAGCAAGGCTTCTTCTTGCTGCAGGGTCGCTTAAAAAAAATATCTGTTCTTAGAAAGAGCTTGGAGAAATCACTTATAAATTGATAAGATGAAACTCAGGAGGGACAGGGAGAGAAAGAGAGGCAATCTCCCAAGTGCAGCCCCAGTTTGCAAGGCCCAGAGGGGTTTATTGGAACAGAGCAATCGATATTTTGCAGGGGGATTTGTTCTGCGAAGCAAGAACAGCTCTTCCTTCTTCAAAGCCTATCAAGTGACAACAGAATTGAGGCACAAACCCCGATTCCGGGACTTGATGCAGAAGATTTGGGGATCTCTCCCCAGCCTGTGTGCAGGGACTGATAACCTCTCTGCAAGCTGCTGCCTGTTTGGGCCAGAGGCTGCTGGTGTTTTTTGTGTCAGAGGGGGTTACAGAAAGAGAAACTGCTGGTTTTGTTTCCACGCAGGAGATGTTTGAATGCTGGTGTGCTCAAAAAAGAGGGGGAAAAAAAATCTCACAGTGTTGGCGTAGGGAAGTGACATTTTTGATGTCAGTGAGAGTCAGGTTTGGGTTTGGAATGAGCAGGCCGGGCTGAGTAAAAGAAGTGACCCAAATCTGAACTGCAAGAGGCTCAAAGCCTTGTTGTTCTTCACTTAAAATCTCACTCGGTGTGTCTGGCTTTACCATTTCGTGCTTAAAGGACTTAAACTTAGGCACTGGGTAGTTTAGATGAAAAATAGTATTTTATGGAATAAGGCAAAATAAGCCACTTAGAATTGATCACAGTCATCACGAATAATCTAATTTAACCCCTTTTCATTTTAAATCACCTGATTCAAATTGATTTATTGACAATGATCTGTCAGATAACTTGTGCAAACAACCCCTGTCCTGTGATTTTTCCGTGGAAGGTCCAGGAGCAGCTTCACATTGTTCAGCTTTTTGTCACGTGATCGGCCACAAGTCACATTCTGTTATTTCTGTTTCCTGTTTGATGACAGAAATAAGAGATTTGCAGGCCTTGCATATTATCTGATCTATTATGCAAATAAACCCCAGCTTCTGAGAACTGACCCACGAACACTTTCCCTGCCGTTCCACCCCAAACGTGTTTGGCTGCAGGGCTCCTGCTGGAGCTGCTTTTCCTCAGAGTCCCGGAGAACAGCAATGCACAAATCTTTCTTCTTTGTGGTTGCACACCTTTGGTTTAGAGCTCCATCTGAACAGTTGTTTATTTGATTTATCACGTTCATTTCATGTATCACGGGCCCGTTTCTTTGTCTCCCTGTGGAAAAGCAGTTTGAGGATTCCATGTAAAGCAGCTCCATGTATGTTCGGGGGTGTTTTGCCACTAAATTCCCACACTGGCATGGAATCATGGGATGGGTTGGGTTGGAAGGGACATTAAAGATCTTCTCATCCCACCCCTGCCATGGCAGGGACCCCTCCCACTGTCCCAGGCTGCTCCCAGCCCCATCCAGCCTGGCCTTGGGGACTGCCAGGGATCCAGAGGCAGCCACAGCTGCTCTGGGAATTCCATCCCAGCCCCTCCCCACCCTCACATTAAAGATTCCAGCAGCTCCATGTGGGACCCCAGAGCTGGATGCAGGATTCCAGGTGGGGTCAGTTTCAACTGGACAAGGAGGTGCTCGTGCCCCGGGAACATCTCACACCGGAACAGCACCTTTCACTTACGGGCTCTCGTGGCCCCGGCTTTGCTGTGCATTAATAATTGAGCTAAAATTAGAAAAACGCAGCACAAATGGGTGATGGTTGAGGAAGAGATGTGTTTCCTGTAGCTCACAGAACCCTGCTTTTAACGAGCTCAGCCACGGCGTTTAACATCACCTTAAATTAAACTGAAAGAGCAGAGATCACCCTAAAAAGGAAGGGCACCAAACTAATTCTGTGCCAGCTCATAAAGGACGTTTTCATAAAGGGATTTGAGCAAAGCAAGTGTTCAAGCAGTGTCTGTTTGACCAAACTGGACTTGCTGATCGTTGCTCGCTTTCAGGTACCTCTGGAAATTCAGGGTGTGAAGGAGACACAAAGAAAAGCCCATAACGGAGAGTAGATGTCAGCTTAAGAGAATAATACAGAACACTCATTAAATTCCTGTTTTAAACCCCCATAAACCACCAAGCAGTAAATAAGTACAGGCAGAGTGCTCTGTGCCACCCCCTCAGCAGCAAGAGGTGTTCCTGGAGGTGGCAGAGCCGCCTTTAATCCCCAAATTGGGTAATTCACCCAGAGGAAATCAGGAGCTGATTATCTGCAGGACTCTTGGAGTTAAAGATTTATGAAATCACACCGCTGCAACCAGAATTCTGCTCAGGTCAAACCCAGGAAGGTTTGACGAGGCTACATTTAAGTTAATTTTAGCAATAAAAACCCCAAGGTATTTGGTTTTGTCTATTTATTTTGTAGTTTAGACTACAGTGCTATCAATTCTAAAAGGCAAAATACAGAGTTTTCAAGTCTAAATATGTGAGACTTTTTGAACATTTGGAATAGATCTGGCAATTCAAAATCTTACTCCAAAGTCCAACTTCCTGCAGAACTGTAGTTTTGTTTTTGTGGTTTAGGTGTATCTGGGAAGGGGGGAAGAACCAACTGGATTTGGTTGTAATTCGGTTAGAACGAAATACAGCCCCTTAAAACTGCAGTGCCTAAAATAAATGCATCTGACTAGGCTGGATTTATGCAACATAAATAGAACAAAACAATGCCAGCAAACTTTGATTTTTGTGGCACAAACGCAGACTTGGTGTAAATCAGTAAATGCCCCAGTTCGTGTTCATTCAATACCCTGATTTTAAATAGCGTTTTTAAATAGACTGTAGGTGCAATTTTAAATGGCTATTTTTAAATAAAAAAGGAGATAAGTTTGGGCAAGTGCTGCATTTAGTCCCCTGTCATTTCAGGATTCTTCTATGCTCTGAACTCGTAACATAATTTATATGTGAAAATCAACGCCTAGAAAAGATGTATTTAATAATTCTGCTGGAATTAACTGCCCTTTGGGGTGAGGAGCTCTGCTCAGAGGTCGGTGTGTGGCCAGAAGTCTGCAGTGGATTTCAGAGCGCTGGATCATTCCTGCAGCTCAGGATCAAAGCTCTGCTGGGATAAGATCTTTGTTTACGGAGAAGCTGGGCCGGTGATGTGTTTGGGTGTTGTTCTCTTTATTCTTTCCCTCTTTGGAGTGAGCTGGTTCCTCTTTGAGAGCAGAAGGAACCGTCAGCATCTCCCTCATCTCCTGCTGGAGGGATTTTAGGGAACCTCTAGGAGGCTGTGTTGTTACCCAGCCTTATTTCATTTCGTGCCAGTCTCTAAAGCTCACACACATCAGATATTTTAGGCTGTTATCGTATCCTCCCTTAGCCATAATTTGGTCAAATCACACGCATTCAGCCTCTGTCTTTTTGTCTTCTTTTTGCTTTTCAATAAATTAATTTACTTAATTTACTTTCTATTCCATGAATTAGCAATAGAACTCTATACACAGATAGGCATTAAGGGGGGGAAAAGTGGGAATTTTTTAAATAAAAGTGAGTTCATATAGAAATATTAAAAATACTCAGCAATGTAGCAACTTTTTTTTAATCTGAAAGTATTACTTTTTTTTAATTCTGTGTAAAGATCATAACAGTTGTGCAAATTGATCCTGGGGGGGGGTTGTGTGATTTTGTTTGGTTTTGGTTTTTTTAACAATCCTCTCCCTGCCAGTTCAGAGCTCCTGAGCAATTCTAAAATTAGTTAGTGGCTTATGTTAATTGTTTTTCCCGGGCTCTCCAGCGGTGATTTCGTTTGAGCACACTTATGATTTATGCGAGACATTAAATTGCCCCTTCTACACAACAGCCTGGCTTTGGGAGAGGAGCGAGCGGATCACGCTGGAGAGGCTGTTGGGATTTGAAACTGGTGTTAGGATGGCTTTTGGGCGGGCGGGGATCCCGGCCTGGCTTCCTGCGTGTGTGGAACACGAGGTGTCCGAGTGCAGTGATGGGGTTTCCTGCCAGTGGGAATGGCTCAGCAGCCGATCGCTCCCTAAAGCGCCTGAAACAGCCGGGAATAGGAAATTCCTGCCACAGGGAGAAGCAAAACCCTCAGAGGCCTCCAGATGAGGGAGACAGAGCTGTGGTGGCTTCTGTCACTTGTCCCTGGGCTGAGGTGGCTGGGCTGTCCCCGGGGGGACTGATGTGGGCACCGGGGGCTCCGGGATGCGGGTCCCGCTCCCCATCGCGCGCCCAGCAACACCAAAACCCCCGATTCATCCTTCCTCCCGCAAAACTTGCCTTTCTCCCCTTTCCCGTCCCTTTTTCAAACATCCAATTGTCAATTAAAAATCGCGGTGTTTCTTCAAATGGTGGGGGAAATGCTGTTTTCCAGTGGGACATGAGAAGCAAACTTTATGGGCTGGGGGAGGGGAGCAACAACAAAGCACTTATTCTTCCCTTTCCCCTCCCCCAGGAGAGGGAGGAAGCAGAGGAGTGGTGGCAGAAGTAGGAAGAAGAAAGGAATTAAAAAGTAAAGAAAACTTGAAAGTGGCGTAAGGAAAGGAATTTAAAGGGGAACTGTACAATTTTGGCAATCCTTTGGCGAGAGGGCTGAATTCTGGGCGCCAGTGACAGCTCTGCCTTCAGCCAGCCAGTTCCTTTAACTCTGTGTGCGTTGTCCCGCGGATACCAGCTGCGTTACCGCCACCCATCCCGAGTGCAGGTGTGGCCTAGAGGTTTAGGATAAAGCGCAGAAGAGATGATTTGTGTAACATCCCCACTGCTCACGCACCGGGGGAGAGGCAACTCGCTCGCGGAGTTTCGCCCCGCAGGTTTCATAACCTTTAAGCTGGGTGTGCCGAATCCGAGCGGCAAAGGCAGCGTTCGGAATCGGCCCGGCTCTGCGCGGTGCCATCCCGGGAGGATTAGCCCAACCACCTGTCACTAAAACGTGAAACTCGGGCGGCGGGACAATGCCGCACCTTCCCAGAGGCGCTCGGAGAGGCGCACCTCGGGGGGAAGGATGGAGGGAAGGTTTTTGTCAGGGAACGCGCTTCCGTCGGCCGGCGTGAAACTTTGCGTGTCTGTGATTGCTGTGCCCTGCCCTCGTGCTCACGCACGTGTGAGGACACAGGAGCTCAGCCCACCGCTCCCCGAGCCCTGGGTCTGAGCTCGTGTGCGCTGCTCGCGCTGTTGATAAGCGAAGTTTCTGTCCCGTGCTTGAAACCACGTGCTCTTCCAGTTGTGGACGTAAGCGCAGCGTAGGCAAAATGTACGTAATGTTGGCCAGCGTGCTGACCCGGGGCAGAATCTCTCCTGGCTGGTTTTCCCCTTAAATCCTGGTTTTAAACACAGAGCTCTTGTTTCATTTGGTTGTAATTACTCCTGAGCGCAGCTGCCGTGAAAAGCGGGGTTTGCAGTTCACGAGGTTTCCTTTCCCTTTTTTTGTTTGCTTGCTCATTTCCAGCTTGCTCTGGGTCCCTGGAAGATGAAGTTTTTTAATTTGGCTGCAAAGCAGCTCCGCGGCCCTGTGGGAATATTGACAAGGACAGCAGGGAAAAGCCAGGAGCTGCCGTGGCCCAGCAGCTGCCCCAGCCCTGGGCTGGACCTGCCCCAGCCTCGGTGCCTGCTCGTCAAAGCCAGGATGTTTCAAATAACACGTCCCAGGCTTGGCAAACTGTGATTGCCCAACAAAACCTCACTTTGTCAGAAACTTTCTGCCCAGCTTTACTTTTGAGTAGCGTGCTCCATCTGACCCAAGAGTAAAATCCTCTTTCTTGGGGCAGGGAGTGAATGAATAACTGATAAAGGCACGCCCAAAGTTCTCCCGCTGGGATTAATCGTAGTCCGTAAATATTGTTTCCTTGAATTAGATCTGGAGCCATCACCCAGTTTTGAAAAGAATCAAACCTGCTTCAACCAGATCTGTGCTCGGGCCTGCATTTCTGTTCTGGGAGCTCTGAAAGCAGAGGCTCAGTGACAGCGCTGCTGAAAACTAAAACCGGGAGGGTTCCTCATTCCTTGTTCCTCCCTGCAGGGCAGAACGCTGCGTTTTTGACAATGACCTGGACGAGCATAGCAGCCTGTTTACTAGCTGTTGGAAACCGGTTGTAGAGCCTTTTGTGCATGGACTTAGCAGCTGTAACAAGAGACAGGGGTGCGTGGAAGCTCAGCCTCCTCTTCCTCGTTCCCTGGCGGAGCTGCACCAGGGCACACTTTGCAGCACCGAGTTGTTGCTGCCCGTGCAGCCTCAGGTTGGCTTTTTCCCATTTCCTTAAGAGCGAGGTTTGGGGTTAAAAGAGGAAACAAAAATGTGCAGCTATTCCTGTCTGAAAACCAGACCTTAGCTCCCGGTGGTTCTTTTCCTTTCAAAACACGAGCAAGATTAAAAATAAAGAAGTGTCAGTGTGCTAATGTTTCAGTTTCTAATCAGTTCACAAATGGCAGGAAATTAACTGGCTTTTCATGAACATCTGTTCCACTTCTGGCTTGAAAGGTTGGAGGCAAATGCTATCTGTCAAATCTAATAGTGAGAATCAGCAATAAATACACTTTTCATTTTCCACCCCCATTTCTCTATTAGCTATTCAAAATAGTACATTGTAGCCAAATGCCCTGGTTTCTTTTCCTCTTGTGGTTGGTTTTTTTTGGGGGGGGAGGGGGTGGTTGGCTGGTAATGGAGAGGATGATGAGCTGCCTCAGAATTAGGATCAGGAAAAAGGTGGTGATTACAGCCCTGCAGAGCTGTACACCTGCTGCATGAGAGTAACAACGCTCATCCCGAGTTCTTCTCAGGTGAAATGTGCCTTTTGAGCATTTCACAACGCCTTGGGAAGCAGAATCTCTTGTTCCTGGTCTTATTTCTCTTCAAGTGACTTGAGGAACTAAAGGTCTCGTTGCTGCAGCAACAGTCTCTATGGGGATGTCACATCCGAGTGACTTTATTTAATCACCTTTCCAGGCCTCGAGTGCCCAGGTTCTCCAGGCTACAGCAGCTCCGCAGGACAGGTGTAACTCACTTTCTGCTGAGCTTATTTTCACTGGGTTGTGAGGAATTAATGCACGTCCAACCACTCTGGGACTCTGCTGCCACCCTGCCTCAGGCTGGGACTGGAATGCTGGCACATTATGCTCTTTTCAGTGCTGGGTGCTGTCTCCTCCTTTAAAACTGGACAAGCACCCCAGATTTCCTGCTCACTGCTACGAGGTGATAGGGAATTCACAAGCCCAGACTCACCTGGAGTTTGTAACAGCTGTGCTTTGCTTGGTTCCCTGCACATACAGGGCTTGAAATCCTTGGCTGAAGAGACATTGGGATATCTGCATTAAACTCTTGTAACTGCTGATTATTCCTGAAATTGGTTTCAGTAGCAATTCAAAGAAAAGTTGCTCTGGAGAACAGAGAAGCTGAGCAAAACCTTAAGCAATGCATAGACCACTGGGTTTTGAGCAATCCCCAGCTGAAATAGAGAATGACAGCCCAGATAATGCAACAAATGGCCTAAAAAGCACCAAAAGCTTCCCAGATTCCCTCGTGGGGTCCAAAGTGGAGAACATTAATCAGGCCAGACAGAGGAATCTGTAACCAAACAGGTTTGGCCATTACACAAGAATACCACGCAAACCTGAAACTGGAGGAAAAGATCTTTATCAGCCCCTCGCATGCAAAACCATACAGGGGAAACTCGGAGTGTTCTGTGCCCAGTCCAGCTGCACGTGGAGGTGGTGCCTTGCTTTCTCTCCTTGCTGGCAGCAGTTCCTGGTCCCACCTGCAGCACTCCGTGAAAGTGCTTCCCCTGTTCGCCTGCTCAGCAACAGAGCTGCTTTTCCCACCTTTCTGGCTGCTTGAGCTGGAATAGGACTGGGGCTTTATGGGGCAGGCAGGCTCAAAGGGCTTCAGATATGATAAATTTCTCTTAAGTAGAGTTATAAAGTTTTAGAAGAATTGGCGCGCGCTGTCTTTAATCACACAATGAAGTGACTGCTAACCTGCAGAGCTCAGACACGGGGGCAAGGCTGGTTTGGTATTCCAGGGTGCAGCAGGTGCCTTAAACTCCCTCTGTGGCTGATGCTGTGTCTGTTATCCGTGAGAGCACTTCCCTGATTTCCCTTTTTGGACGTGGTTTTCCTCGGCCTCGTCCAAAACTCACATCACCCAGGGGGAGTGTGGCCGAGGGGGTGCAACATTTCCCTGTTGCTTCCATCCACCCAAATCCACGCAGGAGCTCAGCCGCTGCTGGTTTCCAGTCGGAAAGACTTCCTAAAGAAGTCCTGTGGTGGAAAGGGGTGCCACTGGCAAAAGACACCCCAAAATGATGGTCACTGCCACAGCTCTTCTCCTGCTGGGACCAAAGGCCACTGGGGCTACAGAGGCACCCATCCCTCCGGCCTTATCACCATGTCTTATCACTGCTCAACGCTGCCTGGCAGAGGTTTCAAAAGGCTGTAAGTCATTTATTATTGCTCAGCTCTAAATTCTCAAAGCTCCCTACAAGGCTGGGGAGTAATTTTCCTTGTCTGACTTGTGGGAAACTGAAGTGGAGCAGATGTGCTGAGAGATAGAGATTTGCTCACGCCACCAGAGCCAGGTTCCCTCAATTTACTGAATAGTGCCAGGCTCATATTGCTCCTTCCTCAACAGCTAAACAAAAACAAAAACTTCGTGCTGCACGGCTGCTGGTTCATATATTCCTATTCAAACAGATGCACAGATCTGGTTTAATGAAAGGACAAGAAATATTGTCTATTAATGAACTCTGAATAATTATATCATGCTCTAAGCATTGAGTACAACAGTGCTCACTTGGGGAGGAAGAATGATTGGGCAAGAAAAAGAATTATCTCACTAGCAATTACCATTAAAGTATTAAAGAAACTGATGTACTTATCGTTAAATAATCTCTCTGGAAGCTTTTGTTCCCTAATAAAGTGCTCATCTCATGAAGTGCCATCAGGAGCACAGTAATTGGATTTGATTATGAGCCTTTACCTGCTTACTGGAGACTTGCTTGTAAATATTAATAACGGATTCTCACCAGGGGAAAAGAAGGTACGAGGGACGTTCTGAAATTAGGAAGAGGTATCATTAGGTGCCCTCCTCATCCTCTGTTCTCAGCATCTTCATGGCATTAAAAGCACAGTTGTTACAACACAGTTTTTCCTTGATTGCACAGTTTACCCCTCTGAAATGGTGCTTTTTGATTTGCTTCTCTTGTCGAGGTGGACTGTCTGCAGTTTAGTGCTCACACCGAGTTTTTTCACCCACTCATTACCTCGAGTGTTTCACCTGCAGGCGGAGAATCTTCCTCTGGTGCTACACAGCATCACCAGAACCTCCCAGGCAGACTGGGTGGATGGGGAAAAGAGGTTTGCTCCGGCCAAAAAATGCATCACAAATCTGCCATTTCCCCCATTTCACAAATCCTGAAGTGCTTCAAGCCGGAGAGCAAACACATTTATGCAAATCAAAATGCCAGGCGGTTTCTACAGCCGCCCTTCAAAATGCCAAGGCACTTGTTCCACTTTCTAAAGGCACCACAGTCCCCTGTGAACACAACCTGAGAAACTCAGAGCTCTACAGATTTGGTCTCGAGTTTCTGCTGCGTCCCAGAACAACCTGTGGGTTCTTGAAAAACAGCCACAAAAATAGCATGAATCTTGTAGTTTCATTTTTTGGCGTCGTAGATCTGCAGAACAAGGTGTGAATGCCTGAACAGGAAGCCTCAGAAGGAGAATTAAAGGGTTTTTTTTTAATATTAAGTGTTTTTAATATATTAAAGGCAGATGACACATGCCTGTCCCTGCACACCTTGGGTTGAGCTTTCTTTGGACTCTGCCTAACACTCAGGTGTTGATATGATCAGCCTTTCATCCCTGCCATTAATCTTTATTTTATTGCAGCAGGTGGCAATAAATGTGGGGTAAGATGCTACATTTGTCCCTAAATGATATCAATTTATGATTTCGTGCTGTGGGGTCAAAGTTTCCTGGCTGGTTCTGTGCTGAGCGTGGCCTTGTGGGGCCCTGAATGCCTCCTTTGTGCTGTGGTGGGAAAACCTTACCTGGGAACTCATGGAACAGCAATCAAAGAGACACTCTTGGGTGCTGCTGGCTGTTATTCTGTCAGCCATTTAAACAGCTCTTTGCAGAGAAAAAAAAAAAAAGCTTATGGAAAAATAGGCAAGACCAGGAATATTTGTCTGGTTTTGCGTGGGTGAGGATTTCTAAGGAGAGTTCCAGGAATTTTTTGTGCGTCTTTTCTGTTGATTTTATTTCCCCATCGCTTACAGGTGTTTTTTTGGATGATGTGAACACGAACCTTTGTGTCACCCACATCCTGGTATGCATCACCACGTTTGGTGTGTGAAACACAAGAGAATCTTTACTTATTATCAGAAACATACAGAGCAATAATTTCTACTTTCTTCCTTTTTCCACTGAAACGGGGGGTGAGGTGCCTGTCCTGGAAAAGTCCTACACAAAACTTCTCTGGAAAAGAGCTGTCTGTGGAACGTGGAATGTTCCTCAGTCCATTTAGGGGGGGGGCACTGCTCACATCAAATTCTTCTTTAAAAACTGCCTTTCTCAGCAGGGTCGGTGTTTCCTGCCCTCACCTCAGTTGGAATCATTTTGGGAATACTGGGAATCCTGGAATGGTTTGGGTTGGAAGGGACCTCAAAGCCCATCCAGTGCCAGCCCTGCCATGGCAGGGACACCTCCCACTGTCCCAGGCTGCTCCCAGCCCCAGTGTCCAGCCTGGCCTTGGGCACTGCCAGGGATCCAGGGGCAGCCACAGCTGCTCTGGGAATTCCATCCCAGGGCCTCCCCACCCTCCCAGGAAAGAGTTCCTTCCCAGGATCCCATCCAAACCTCCTCTCTTTCAGTCTGAAGCCATTCCCCCTTTTCCTGTCACCACACTCCCCTCTAAATAGGAACAGTTCATTTATTTAGGCTTCTTCATTTCCATGAATCTTGACCTATGGGCTTTGTCCTGTTGGGATTACTTTGGGCCAAGATAATTAGGATTTTAACTAGAAACCTAATCTACATTTACACCAGAGTGAGGGAATAGTAGTATTATGGGATATAGCAGCTGCTGCTGGGTTTAGCTCAGGTAACACAGGTAAAATTATATTAATGGGAAGAGTCAGCAGGAAGAAAAAATCCTCTGTATTCAGGATATTCTAAAGCATTTCTCCTTCTCCTTTAAACCTTTTCTTCCACCTGTGTCCATGGAGTTCTGCTCCCAGACCCCAGAAAAGAGCCAGGTAAGGCCAGGAGGATGGGATGAGCTCCGGGGGGTTGGCCTGAGCACTCCCAGCACACAGCCTGGGATGCAGATGGAAGGATAAATGCCCAGGTACCTTGCAGGGGTCTGCGGTGAAGTTTTCCAGCCGTAAAATGAAGGCTGTGGCATTTATTTAGCACTAACACTTATGCAGAAGAGGCGTGGAAGCACTTCATGGAAGTCTGCACCTATGTAATTACAGCTCCTCTGTAAAAAGCATTCAAAAAAAAAGTTTTAAATAAAAAACCGAAGTTACTAAACTTTAGGATTCTACAAAATGTTACAACCCACCGTGGAATGTCAGAAATTTCATTTTATCCAGAAAACAAACAGAGGAGGGAGTGGAGCAAAAAGAACACAGTCTTTATCTCCACGCTCCTCATTTCTGCAGGGGGGAGGTGTGCAGCAAAAACAAACCCAGGCCCTTCACACTCACCAGTTAGAACCTTAAACTCTCATTTGTAAAGCTTTGAATGTTTTGGGAAAGGGTGTCCCAGCAGTGTTTTCACACCAAATTCTGTGTCTGACCGCAAACCAGCTGCACCCTCAGTCCTACACGGTCACCAGAAGAGCACCCAGGATATTTAATGAAGTCGCTCTGTCTGGAGCTGGGAGGAATCCCTGGGGTGCTGCAGCTCTTCTAAGAACCCCAAAGCTTTTTGTCAGAAATTCAGCACATACCTGACCGAAAAAAAAAAAGAAAAAAAAGACAAAAAAAAAAAAGTTGTCTGACTGGTTTTGTTGTTTCAGCTGTGCTGAAGCGGGGAAGCAAACAAAGCTTCAGCATTTCAATTAACTTTCAGCTCTGACGATATTTTCAAGTAAAATATTTATCAGCGTTGATGCCCACCCCCCTTCCCCGGTAGCTCAGCTTCAGCATTTTTATTATTGAAAAAATTGTTTGTTGCCATCAGAAACAAGTATTTCTCTCGAGGGGGAAACGTGTCACTCCATCCTTCCCCCAGCTCTGGATTTCTTGTCTCCTCTGCTGGAGTTTGTCCAGCAGGGGAGGTCTCACATCTCTTTTTTAGCACTTGACCAGACGAATGAGTCGTGGTGTGAGAGCTCCCCGATCTCAGTGCGACCTGCAGCAAGTGTGGGTTCTTTTTTCTGCTGCCAGGAAGTGGCTGCCAGGCCCTGAGCATCTTTCAGCTCCAGTGGTAGAAACAAGCACCAAAGGATGTCAGGTCAAACTCTCATCCCTCCCTTTCCGCTCCACGCCGTCCTTAAGAAGAATAAAGTTTTCCTTTGCTGTTTCCAGCTGATTTTAGCAGAAATCTATCCCAATGCATCTCAGTGTTTTCTTTTCAGTATTTTCGAAAGATCTCCCAATTAACCGGTAACAATCCCGAAGGCAGCACTCAGAGATGCGGGGTTTGCTGGGACTTGGCGACTTCAAAGCAGCAGCAGCCCCGAGATTATCCAATTGCAGCTCCTGGCAGCAGCTGTTAAATCTTAAATTGCTGAAACTTTATCTCCCGTGCAGGATGATAGAGCCCGGCAAAACTGCGTGTAAATGCACAGGGACAAACCTGAAACTTGCATCCTTTCGTACCTCAGCAAAAGCCAAAGTTAAGTCGAGGGGGGCAAGGCCTTAGGAAAGCGGTGATCAGCAGACAGCACGGAGACAGCTTATCTCTTTGATCAGAAGAGACTGGTTTTAAGTCACAGGTAAACAGGCTTTTGAAGTATAGCAGACTATTTAATCCCTAACCACCGACATAAATTATTTTTTTTTTACCCGTTTTAATCAGGAAAAGTGACTATTTCAGCTTCGAGGGAAAGTGTCTTTGGCCAGGTGACCCGGTTATGCTGCGGGGTGGCTGTTCCACCACACCCACAGCACAGAGGCACTGAACGCTGCTAAATAACTCAAAAAGTACCGGCTGTAGAGAAGACCTTTTATAGACGTGCCTGCAAGAGCTGGGAGTGCCTTTATTGGTGTTTATTCAGCCCAGTTATTCAGTTGCTATGACTCAAACGCGTGCTCATATTTCTGTATTTCCCTGCACCAGTGTAAAATCTGCATTTCTCGTGGTGAGAGGCCGGCCTTGCAGAATTAAGGGTCAATGTGTAATCTTTCCTATCTCTTGGAGCAAATTTGCCTCTTGCTATCCCTGCCCGTGCATTCTTTCCGAGAGTGTGATTGTTAAAATCAGGCAGCAATCGCTGGAAGAAAGAAAAGCTAAATGCGATTAAAGTTTGAGCTGGCCTTTGATTTGCATGCAGATAGCACCATTGAAACCGCTCTTTCTTAAAGATTTTTTTTGTTGTTTCCTGCTCTAAATCTGTGTCTATCGAAGTTCTAACAGCTCAGGGGAGGTGAAGTTGATTTATTGGAGGTTTAGGGCTGTTATAAATGCAGGTCTCTCATTCAGTCACTCAGGCTTGAGGTCAGATTGGATGGGGAGCAGTTACAATTTGTCTGTGGTGATGAACTTTCATTATCTTAATATCCCAAGCAAGGTACCTGCTAGCAGCAAAACCACTTCCTTTGGTATCACTGGGTAAAAAAAAAACAAAACTGGGTCTGTGTATTATCTGCCAAAGCTTAAAATCTGCATTTCCTGAAGAAAAAGGAGCAGAAACTCTGAGCTCGGTGCTCAGCTGGGCAAGGGGGTGAATATTTGACAGGTTAACCTCACATTCTGTTTGGTAAAACTCTCAAAAGTTGAATCATTTCATTCCTTTTATCTGGGTTTAGTGGGCAAAACTTCAGCAAAAAGGTGGAGGGAAAGAGCAAAGAGTAAATATAAGAAATGGTCGGGCAGCAGCCTGAGCTGGAAGACTGCTCTGATGGGAAGGAAGTACTTTGGGGGAAGAGGTTCGGGTCTGGCACGTGTGTAATCATTGCAAAACTTCTTTTTCTCACAGTGAATTAGAATAACTTCATCCAAACCCTCTAAATTCAACAGAAGGCAAAAGGTACTTTTGCCTCAGAACGTTTTTACACCCCTGAAAATGGTCTTTGGTTAGTTCAAGGACATTTTATGACTTAGAGGCTGAGGTAAGAGGAGGAACAACAACCATTCTTTTGGCTCCCTGTTAAGATCTTTGTGGTTCTGTTTTGACTACAGCAATTAAATACAGCGGTGCTCAGACTGAAAACGTTATTTAGGATAAGAACTGGGGAGAAAGTGAGAGATTTTTGAAGGTTAACCATAAAAGCTGTGTCTCAAGGCATAACACAGCAAAATTCTTCCACCCAGGCTGCCTGGAATATCTGGTTCCGTGATCAGTTCTGCCAGGACTGAGCAGCGGCAGGAGAATTTGGAAGTAAAAAAGCAAGACCTGAGAACTTTGCCCTGTAGATTCAGGTGTGTCTTAGAACAAAAATAGACACAGAGCTGTCAGCGCAGCAGGGTTTTTTCTGCCCACAGATGTGGTGTGCACTGTCAAGTCATCTGTAAAGCAATTGAAAGCTTTTTGTTCTGGCTCGGAGCGAGGGAAGCTTGTCCATGTATTTTTAATGCGGGAATAGATCCATTACATCCCTGATGTGGACAGGCACTGACATCCAGTGGCATCTCGGTATTGATTAGGTATCAAAGCAGTTATTATTTGTGACTGATCCTCGCTCGAGGAGCACAAAACATTTTGGTGAGACAGCTCTCGCGAGTGACGTTTTAATGGATAAAAACGCCGGTACAGCGTGAGATGTTGTAACACACGCGGCTCCCAAGTATTTAAATCAAAATCATCAACGCGACCCCGCCAGAGCCGCGCTGTTCCTTTTTCTCTCAGCCGTGCAAATACAGAAGTAAAATAACAGCTTGGTGAATAGTGCACTTCTGCAAACGCCGCAGCTCGGGGGCTGCAAATATGTGCAGAGGGGTATTTGATGCACTTTTATTTGCAAGGCAAGGGCTGATCTCGCGGAGCAGCGGTGCAGCTGGAGGAGCTGCGACTTTAAACGCGCTCGGTTGGGGGAAAAGTGTGGAAATCTTCAAACGGGGCCGTGGGCGGCTCCTGAAAGGGGAGTAAATGTCTTGCAAGGTTTCATTGTGCAGTCGCTCATCTCTTTCACTGGATGTTTCAGATTATTTTGACTAGATTAGCTCCCACAATGTCATGAAAAGCACCTAGCCAAGTGTTCCGATAAGGGATGTGCTTCTCATCCTTTTGTTTTCCTGCTTTTCCCTCCTCCTCCCCCGGCCCCGTGTGTCCCAGCCCTGGGAAGAAGCAAGGGGGCATGGCAGAGCTTCATTAGGCTGCTGCAATTAAACCCTTCCAACACTTCTAGAGCAAGAAAAAAATAGGATTAAACCAGGATCCGTATTGCTGGGCCCATTCCACACTGGAGGTTTCACTTCATTCTTCTAAGAGATGCTCAGTATCTCTCCTTGTGGTATTTAAGCGTTTCAAGGGTATGGAAAAATAGGGAATTTCTAAATATCCCGCTCAGTGCCCGTCTGCACCTTGCACTGCAGGTTGGAAAGATCCCATTCCGCTTCCTGCAGCCCCGGGGGCAGAGCACCTGAGGGAAATGGATCCCGGCATGAATCCCAGAATGGTTTGGGATGGAAGGGACCTCCAACACCACCCAGTCCCACCCCAGGCAGGGACACCTTTCGCTGTCCCGGGCTGTTCAGTGTTCAAAGGGAGAAGCGCCAAACGCCTCTTGCAGACAGTGACGGCCCGGATGTTTATTGTTGGGTTTTTTTTTTTTAATTGCACCCTGCCAATTATAAACTCTCTTTGCTAATAACAAGAACATTTTATGAAGAGTTGTCCCCGAAGCCACTCAAAACAGACTCATTAGTTGAGTAATTTCAAACCAAATCATTGTTTTTCTCATGAAACAAGGCTTTCAGTAGGGTCTGAATCTCAAACTGTAGCAGAACTGGGAGAGAAGGGGCGAAAGTTTCTCTTTCTTGTTAATACCAGCACAGTCTCAGATGCTCAGGAAAAGGAGCACAAAGGCGTTGGACCAGCTAACCTGTACAGTGAGGGAGGAATTGATTAGGTGCAGGCAGTTCCTTGGCTCTCACACTTGTATAAAAACAAGAAATAAACCCAAATTTGAGTTGTGAACAGTTTTGCATATGGATAATTTGATAAACCTGTAACTAAAACAAGGAACAACTAAACAAACCCCAAACCCCTCAAATGCTGGGCGATTTCTGTTGAAATTGTGCTTGGTTGCTGTTGTTGATGATGCAATATTATTCATTTTATTGAAGAAAATGAAATTCTTTTTAATGAGGAAGAGCACAGAGGACCCAAAAAGGAACAATTTCAGCTCTGATCTCTAATCCTGCTCTTTGCTGGTTTGTCTTCTATCACTAAAATGAGAATTAAAACAATGAAAAGCCAAATTAGATATGTCTTGGAGGTTATCTGAGCGATTAATTTGTTCCAGGGGGTGCAATCTCCGTGTTTGCAGAGCGTTTGGTCACTGCTGGCCCTGCCCATCTCGCTCTCCCTGCAGGATCAGACAGTTTTTATCTGCACTGCTGTCTCTGAGTTTCAAAGCACCAGCTCAACGATAATTTTACAACTCTGGCACTTTCAGACTTGCTCAAGCAAAGAACACAATCTTTAAATCCAGCTGAATTCAACACTTGTATTTATTAACAAAGTGGCACCCGGCCAGAATTCCCAACACAGAACCTGTTTGGTCATAATGCAGCCTTTGTGAGGATATCTGAATTTCTGGAATTCAGACCCACCAATTTGCTCAATGAACCAGAAAGCATTTCTATTTTGTGGCAGCAGGAATTAGGAAAAATTACCAGCCTTGCATTTCTTTTTTTTTCCCTGAGCTCTGTAATAAAATTATTTTTGAACTTTATTCTTCTGAGCATTGGGCTGTTCCTGTACATTCCAGGCATCTCAGGATGACCACATGAGGAGAAGGAGGAAACAAAAACCACCAAACCAGTACTGAAACAACAGCAAATATTGTAATTTCCTAGTTTCTTTTTCCTAGAAATAACCTCAGAAAAGCTTCCTAAGTAAAGATGGTGGGTAAGGGAGGAGATTTGTTCAGGAGGTTTATCCAGTATGACTGAAAGTACTCTGAAAAGATCAGCAAAAGCTGTAATTTTAGAATTAGAATAATTTTTCTTTTAAAGTGCAGAAGTCGGGTTGTTGAGCTTTAGTTGGTGTCTCTTTTGAGAAATAGGCGCTTCTGAAAAGTATTTTGCCTTTAATTGCTTTATATTTTTTGTTTTGATTTTCTTTTTAACAGCAACAGGGATTTTGTCCTCTCTGAAGAAGTGTGAAAACTTCTCCTGTAATTTCTTGCATCACTCGAAGTGCCAGGAAAATCTGGGCAGTGCCAGGATGTCCCATCATTAACGTGTAAGTTGATGACCTTTTTTTTTTTAATGTTTGACAAAATCAGCACCATTTGTTGTTTGTTGCTTAGGGGAAGATTCCTTCTTAAACTTTGGGTTGTTGTGACACCGTTATTCCTCTAAGGCTGGGTCTATCTGAGTTCGTGTTTGGGAGCTGCAGTTGTAAATAAAATTAGAAGACCCCTTCAGCTCTTCTCCTGGAATACAAGTTTTTGATAAAAAGACCGTGTATCTTGCACGTATCCATGAAAATTCAGGAAAAATAACTTGTTTATTTCAACTATCATAATCTTCATTGTTTTGTCCTTGAGGTTTGCTGATAGATTTAGGGGTGCTCAGCAAAGACCAGGGGCCTGGTAACCCAAATAGCTCAGGCTGAGCTGAGGGAGATGTTTTGATGATGAACTGCGAAGGATTCCCCAAACGTTTGGTATCTGGATTTTCTCTGTGAGCCGTTTACCTGGACTGGGAAAGACTCGGGCTGTGTTCAACCACGTTCAGGGCTTCTAGGGGCTGTCATAGGAAAAGATGTGAACTAAGCTGTGAGTTTCTAAACACAAGGCCAGGTGTCCTAGTGACGCCCAAGCCTTTTCCAAGTGGGGCTCCAAGGAAATCCTGTATCCTGCGGTGTTCTGCCCAGTGGAGCTGGGAGCTGGCCACACACTCAGTAGCCACCACTGAAACTGCACCATTTCCAGATGGCATTTCAGTTTGAATGTCTCAGCAAATACTGGCAGAGGCCAGTGCTACGTCTTATTTTTATTTTTATTTTTTAAGCCTTTCACTTCCTCTTTTGGTTTTCTCCTTGGGCTTACTCGCTCTAATACTGCTTCACTACCGTGGATTTCACACCCTTCCAAATGTAAATGAAAAGCCAAAGATTGCAGGTGGAGGAGTTGGTTCTGAAGCAGTGCCAGAGATGCTGCAAGATCAGATCTTTCATTTTTCTGCTTTAAATTGTTGGTGACAAACCAGGAAAACACTGTTTGAGGTGCTGCCCCAACCCAGCAGTCCCTGTCCTCCTGTCCCTGGCATCCTCTCATCTCCTGCCTGTAAATTTGGGTGTTCCAGACACTGTGATGACCACACAGAACCAGAACGAATCCTTCACTTCAGATTTGAGTAGCAGACAAAGAACCTGCGGGGCTTTTTGTTTTATTTTTGTTTTCCTCTGTTTCCTCCTCTCTGTTTCTGTATCGCTTCACTTCTGCATGCGCTGGCTCTGCCTTGTTTGGGTATCGCTTTCCAGCGCTGATCCATCTGTCCCCGCGTCCCTCGTGCACAGGTGAGGGACCTTTGGCACCCAGGCGTGACACATCTGCTGTTGTGGCTCCTCTGAGCAGCCCAGGCGGTGTTGGCAGTGTTGGCAGTGTACACTCCCTCCAGAAGGGACCGAGCAGGGACCTTTGTGTGAGGGATAATTGTCCCTCAGTGTGTCACCTGTATTTACAGTTCTGCTCTAACGTGCCCGGGTGACTGTCCCGCTCCAGAGTGAGACACTGGCTTTGTCCTGGGTGGTTGGAACCATCATTTTCTGACTCTTCAGCACAGGTGGCATAAAGCTGGTTTAACACTGGTGGCCCTGTTCGCCCTTGTTATTTCCATTTTAATAATGAAAGAAGGAGAGGGCTGCCCTAAAGATCTGGTACCTGGATGGGGAGCAGATCAGAGCAGAAATGTGGCATGAAAGGCAGGATGAGGGATGCCAAAGGAAGAGTGAGGAGCAGGAAGATGGTGTCCCATTTAGCTGGCAAGAGGGATCTGAAGGAAATGATTGCTTTTTCCTTCCCCCGGCCCCATCCCTGACAACTGGCCATTTCATGGAGCCTGAGTGCCAAAGAAAATGGTTTGGGTTTGGCTGGTTCGGCTTCCTGAACCAGATCCCTGTGGCTGGAGGTGCTGGCACAGGGGGTGATCCCCTGGACTGGTTTAGCTTTAACTGCAGTGTTTGTTAATTTTTGTAGTTAAATATGAGAGGCCCTCCCTGGAAAACTAAACTTGTATTGTTTGGTTGTCTGGCACAGTTCCAGCTGTGCTGATTGTCTTTTATTGGGCATTACAGATTTTAGCTGCACTTGATTAGAGCATCAGTTTGATTTCTTTGCCTGATGCTTCCAGTTCTCACGTTTTTCTCTGCCAGCTCAGCCAGCAGCAGCAGGACACCGAGTGGCTGCATTTGTTCTTCCTAAGTAGCAATTTTCAAAGCAAAAACCATCTTTGAAGCAACCTTCTCTTGCCTAGCCTCATTTCTTGACTTCATCCTTCCAAAGGATAGACCAAAACCTGTATCTCAGTGTTTCATCTCAGTGTGGTAGGAGGGGCCAAAGTAAATAAATGGAGTGGGACTCACAGCCTTGGTTTCAAGCCCAGCCAGGCATTAAGGTGCTAAAGGAGAACCCTGTCCTGCCTTGTCATGGCCATGCGCTGGCCAGGGACCCCTGGAGGCCTTCAGGGATCTGCTCTTAGGGATTCCAGGACCAAGAACGTAATTTAGAGCAGCACGTAACCCATCTAAAGACTTATCGGTGCAACACAACAAGGAGCAGTTGTTGGCTCCCACCATGGCCACAGAGCAGAGGTCAGAAGTAGGAGAGAGTCAAGCTTCTGGTTTTGATTTCATATGAAAATGTTTTATTATGGCTTCACTTCATGTCCAGGGATCCACAGTTGAATCGCACATCATTCAGCCTCTTAATTTCCTGTAATAAAAATGTAAGTGCTCAGATAAAGAAGTTCAAAGACCTTCACTTGAAAACCATGGGGTTGAGCAAGAGAAAAATCTTCTCTACGCTTCTTCCAGCTCTTAAATGGGTCTGCGCTGTCAGAGCATGTTCTCTTGGTGTCCTTCTTCGTCACCACCTTCCCATCAGGGATTTTGAAGTTTGTGCTTTAATATATTCAATAATTTGACAGATTCCATGTGCTGGGCTGGCTGGGGGAGGCACAGGCTGGGTGTGAGGGGAGCTCCCTGCAATCCCAGGGGATTGGGATTGGGAACTGCCCCATCCAGCCATGCTGCAGGTCTGCAGCCTGCTGGGAGAGCTCTCAGCCTTTCCTCGGTCGGCAAACGGACGCTGGGCGTTCCCGTGGGAGAGCGGGAGCTTTATCCCGAACGGGAGTGGCCGCAGGAGCCCGGCCCTGAGGGATGCTCTGGGCACCTTCAGTTCCTCCCCGTGGAACTGCCTGGTTCTTCCCCGGGAGCAAAGCCTTCCCGAGCCGTGCACATCCAGAGATGGGCAGGATGTTGGGAGGGCCGGGCAGTGCTTTCCCCACCCGGGGATGCCCTCACGGCACTGCCAGGCACGAAGCCGTGATTCCTGAGAGCAGCCCCAAGGCCTCGGAGCCTCTCACCGGCTCAGTCTCCCCGAGGCCAGCCGGTCCTGGGGTCTGTTGTGCAGAAATGATAAACCAATCACCCAGGTCTGCACTTCTGCAGCGTCTCGTGCCTGTGTTAAATCCCGCTGAGGCCCCAGCAGCACCAGCCCAGCGCCAGGGGAGAGGCAGCACAGAGCAGGAATAAAGGGAATGAAAGCTGGGCCGCACAACCCTGCTTGATGTGCGGTCTCCTCTGATATCACAAACTTTTCCTATTAGGAAAAAGGAGCCAGAAGCCTTTGCCTACCAAAAAAGAATCTTTGATCTAAGTCTTTTATGTTGCTCTCCCCCCAGCCCCCCTCGCTCGGAGGAGCCATGCCAGCATTATAGAAATAGCATCTGCAAAACAATTTGCAAAGCTGGCGTTGGATACATCTTGCTTTTCAAAAAGCAAATCTTTCACATAATGTCATGTGGTGATTTTTGTGATGTTGCATTTTTTTAATGGCCTGTGCGTAGAAGATGGATGTCAAAGACATCAACCCAACAAACAACTGTAAATATTTGCCTTGAGAAAGCATGTGGTATATCCTGTAATTCTTGGCTCGGCCTCTTAATCTGGAGGCAGCTTAATTAGTTGTTAGTGGACTAAAGCAAAGAAAATCTTTTAAAAATAAATTAAATAAACAACACGGGGCCTGATTTTTATTAAGTGCTATAGTCCACAGTGGCTTTTGTAGAACCTAAGTGTGCTCATCACTCTGGGAACTGGGCTCTGAACTCATGGTTTGAAAGTTAAAATTTCAGCTGCGTTCTTGGCACTACGTGAAATCACCCAATTAAGGGATGTCAGAAACCACTGGCAAGGCACAGTCCCCTAATTCTATGTTTATTTTCCTGAATTTGTGGCCATAACTTCAGAAATACTGAATTTCCTTCAGCTGCTGTTGTTTTTTGGTCCTGGGGAGGGGATCCTGTTTCGGAACACAAAGGTGCTACAGAAAACAGTTCTTTTTTGTGAAAAACTCAGATTTCTGTCTTCATTCTAACAAGATCTTTAAATATAACTACACATAGCAGATATATTAACAATTCCATTGGCATGTGGTTCCACAGAAAAGGTCTCTCCTTTTTTTTTTCCAGTGAAGCTCTTCAAGTGTGAAAAAATATGCGGCATTATTGAGGGCAGTGTGATGGGATCTGTGTTCAGCAGTCAGGATTTCAATTCTTCTTTAAAATATTAGGCTGCATAAGGGGTGTGCTAGAAAATAAAATATAAAATGGAGATGCAGTGATGTCATCCGGAATAAATGTTCCGTCCTATTTCAGCAAGAAATAGTCCATAAATAAAAGTGGACAAGAGATGAGTGGCGTGTTTAAAACGGCTAAAAGGAATTTGTTTTTGCAGTGCAACACAAATATTCCACGGGATCCCTTATCATGAGATGTTCTGGAAGCCAAAGGAAAAAAGTTAGATGTGTATCAGAAATAGCCACGGGGCAAGGAAAGGAATCAGAGCTTCTCAAGCTCCGAGGTGTGGGACTGTGGGACGCTGGGAACAGGCGTGGGTTAGGAAACAGCTCTGCTGTAGGTGGGATCTTTTACCAGATCCTTGAGCGCCCCAAACTTGGAACTGGCCAGCGCTGGGGAGATGTTTGTCTGCCGAGCTCTGCTCAAGATGGTGATTTCTGCGCCTCTATGGAATAGCGATTTCTTCAATAATATAATGAATTTAGTGCGTTTTGAGCAATCTACTTTGGATTAGCTGCCTGGTTGCCCTCTGGAAGGCCGGGAGGATTGCAGGGAGACAGCTCTGGATACATTTTTCGCCCTAGGAGTTTGTTCTCTGCCCAGCCAAAAGGGGTTCAGGTCTTCCCTGGTGATTTACGGTGATATTTACACAGACCAAGCCACTCGTGAGCACATGGGGTTTGTGGTGGCTTTTTGTTTCTCTTTTGCGAACACAGACCATCACATTAAACCCTAATTTAAGAATTCTCACTGGCGGTTTTGCCTGTGCTGTTAACAAACTGTAGATGCAAATATTGTTCCCGTTGCCTGACTCCTGAGGAGAGTGTTCCATTGATATGGAAATATCTCCTTTTCTCTCCTTTCCATGACCTAAGATCTAAACAGCCACAGTATTAGATACAGTACTCGCAGGAAACAAAAGTAATGGATCGTTCCTAGTTCAACACTGAACTTTTTCTCTAAATGTTTTCTGGAGGCACAGTTGGCCTAAGAAATATTTTCACGCGTGGGAGTTTTTGAGCGATAATAAATAACGTTTTTATTCAAAGAAATGTAAAATTTACAGCTGTCATGTGGCTATTTCTCTATTTCCATTCTTACCAATATTACAGTAAAATGGACATACTATAAATCAGGGCATAGATGTTAATTTTTGCTATAAGTCTCATTAGTTTGAAGCATTAATATGTGGGGGAAACATAATTAGTCAGAAAATAGGGTGGTTACAACTGAAGAGAATTTGGGTGTTGGATTATAGCAAGAAATAGGGTGGATAATTAGAAAGCAGTAATGTGCCCTGAGTGGGACAAAATATTCAGCTGGAATTCGAGAGAACTGCACTATTCAGAGTACAGAAGCTGCGCTTGGAACGTGCCAGATACAAAATAATTAGAAATGCACTGCCGCACGGGGTTTGTAACTGGAGTCAGGAAGTTTTTTTATCCTGCTCTGTGACACTGAATTAAGCCGTGATTTTGAGAAAATCCGCTTTCTCTGTGATGCTCGCAGCTCGGTGCCGCGGCCGGCGGTGCCTCCCTGGGCACAGGCGCTTTATGAGCGCAGAGCCCGGCTCCTTTTGGGGAACTGCTGCGGTCACAGCAGCTGAGGTCGGATAAAAAACGCTGAAATTCGGCGGAGCTCCGGCCGAAACAAAACTCCCGCTTTTCGTGCTCGCAGCTGAAACATTGTAACAGCGGCGGGAAGGACGAAATTCCCCTTCCGTAGGCAGAAGCAGGCGGCGATAACACGCTTCGAATTTTCCCTGCGAAAATACCCCGAAATATTTCAGATAGCGGCAAGGATTTGTTAGTCAGAAATCTTGCCCGGACTGTTCTGACAAACTCTAATGTGCCCATTCTGCAGTCGTTGACACATACTCCAAACATTTTTACTGTAAGTCGTGGCTCGAGGGGGTTTCGTGTGCCTTTGTGTGCCAGCCCTCCAAATGACTCATTAGGATGCTGATGGAGGTGGGGGGGCAAGGGGGAATTAAAAAAAAAAAAAAAAAGACGTTTTGAATGTCTAAGAGGTTTCAGACAATGCGTGGCCGAAATGTGCATGAATCAAACCCTGGAGCCCTCACCTATCTCAGCCTCCACAAGAGCCCGGCGAGTGGGGACTCTGGTATGAAAGAGTTTCCAACTATGCAGAGCGAGCGGTTCTCTGGTCACATGCTCCTTCTTGGAATCGCGGAGACGTTTCTGCCTCAGATGTGGTTCTGCTTGGGCAAGAGATCTCATAATTATCAATTTGCACAGTTTTCGCTGTCTGAGCCTCACGTGGTGGCTGCATGAGCGCTTCTGTGTTCCTGTGAGCGTATAAATGCAGTAATATGGAATTGTCCAGTGGGGGAATCAGTAAAAAGTGTATTTGAAGTGTGAGAGAGCCTCTCAACACAACTGAAGTTATTCGGGCTAGCACTGCAGGAGCAAGAATGTTGGGGGGTTTCATCCCCGGGTTGTGGAAGTTTTCTGCGCTGGGGCAGCAGCAGTAGCACTGCCCCTTCAAAGCACCGACCGTGGCACAGCTTTGCCAGAAGGCTCTGGTGGACCCGTGCAGCTCCAGGGACTTTTTTTCATTCTGAAAACCAGCTCGGGACAAATTTGAGGGTGTTGGGATGATGAATTGGACGTGCAGGTGGAACTTCCCCGCGTTCCAGCAGCAGCTGGAGAGTTCACACGGATCCTCGCAGTGAGCCACGTGTACCTGTGGTGTAATATCTCTGCTTTCATCAAAAGTGTTGTCATGGCTCGAGACACACTCATGGGTATCTTGAGTAGTTATTGCGTGTCCCAGTTATTCCCAGTTTCACTTCTGATATCCCAGCTTGCTGTGTATCCCAAAGCACAGTTATCCTTCTTGTAATTAAGGACGTCGTTCTCAGGATCGCTTTATTTATGGAGTGGGGTTTTTTTCTAGGGGAAGTATTCCGGAAAATAAGCAACCCAAAGGGTTTGCTCCTTCCAAACTCATGGCAAAAGAATATCCCGACAAAGTGGGAGCCCTGGCCTCCCAAATCTGGGCATGTGGGAAGCAGGAGCCCACGTTTGTGTGAGCACTCTTCTGCTGAACCCCTCGAGCTCCATGGGCTCTGAAATCCATCCTCTCCTGCACATCTTTTAAAGCCGCTGTTGGAAAAATATTGGGATTTTCTTGGATCTGGGTGTTCCCACCCAGAGCAGTGGAGCCCTCCCAGCAGGAGCCGGGACCCACACAAGGAGGGAATATTAATGCCTTCTTCCCAACCTCCTTTTGTTTCCACTTTTGCATTTTATATCTCGCTTTTCTCAGTGCTTATAAATAAAAGCCGAGCCCAAGTCCTTGCTGCTCCTTAAAATTCCCCTTCCCTTTAAATTTAAAACGCTGCTGTAAAATAATTGGATTTGTGAATAAATTGCCAGAGGTTTGAGGGTTTGGTTTACATTTATCTTCCTGAGGAATGGCGTTTATCAACTCCTTGTGAGCTGTCATCACCTTATAGGATCTGCTAAATACACAATGTTCAGGCTGCTGTTTCAGCAGAGTGCAGGAGCCTTGTCCATGGGCATTAACATATTCCTTGGAAACATTTAAACATCAGCACTGGAAACCTTGAATACCGTCCTGCTGCCCAGGACAGGCTGTCTGGGATGAGGGCCATAAGATTATTATTATTATTATTATTATTATTATTATTATTATTATTATTATTAATTTTCCAAACAACAACAACCAGCTGTCTTCAAGGAAATCAGAAGCATTTCTTTTAAAAGTCTTTGCTTGTTTATTTATTTCATACCATTCTTTCCTTGAGGAGAAGAAGGTGCTAGGAAGGAGTTTTTATTCAAATCTCCCAATCAAACCTGGGCACTTTATCATCCGCCCTTGGCTGGGTCCGAAGTGATAGCAAGAACCCTCAGAACAAAGGGACAGAACAAAAAAAGGCGTTTGGAGAATCATTAAACCACAATCGAGCCTAATTGCTTCGTATTAGTTGGGAAAAAATCCGACTTATTTAACTTTACCAGACAGCTGATATGTGGAACTGGTAACTGGTCTTCAAGAGGGTTAGGTATTTTTATTTTATTTTATATTATATTATA